>VDFB02300095.1:0-49368 GCA_007258455.2 Sequoia sempervirens
AAAACCTTAAAAACCTTTGATAAAAAGTTTATGCTCCCTGAAAATCCGCCCTTATCACTCAAAACTTAGAAGATGAAAGGTTTGAATATTTTTTCAAAAAAAAATCCTTATTAATTCTTAAGATTGAAAGTAAAAAAATATTGACCTTGATGGATTTAATGAAAAAAAAAATCACTTTTTGAAAATATGGTTGAAAAATGTGTTCCTTTCCAAGAAGCATCCATCAAGTTAGAAACACATAGATTGATGTTCTTAATAATTATGCTAATGAGTGTGCACTTTGAGGGGGAATTCTATTTAATTTTAGTATTAAGATTTTGAGCCATAATAAGGTTTGTGATAATGCCAATATCTCTAGTTCAATAGAGGGAGCTAAGAGATTTGACTATATGTATGCTATTAGATATCTTTTACATCATACTTTATCATGTTTGATTTGTTAGCAATCATTCATTAGACAAATCACAAGAAAGGTGAAATAATTCAAACTTATCATTCTATAAGATTATGGAATCCAAAGTGTTAATTAGAGACATGTGAAGAGAAATGTAGAAGTTTCTTCTATTATATTAATCAAACAACTAAAAAGGGTCGATATTAAGAAACACATGAACTTGTTGAAATATTTGATGGATTTAATATTATCATTACTAATAAATTCATCATACCATTTTTTTGGATAATTAAATGAATTAATTTATCCATGGAAAATCATAAGATAGGTACTCAATTGTATGTTTGAAAATTTGGCATTAATTTATTTTTATTTACTCAAGAGTTATTTTATAAAAAAAATCATTTACTTTGAAGATTTTAATGTCAAAAGAAAAAAACTTAAATAATTCTTTAAAGATAGTTTTAATTTTTTTTTTAAAAACATTTAATTGTATTTCAATGTTTATATATGATCATGACATATAAAATAACTCCTAAGTAAATTAAAAATTAAATAATTCTTAAATAGTTTTATTTTTTTTAATATTTAGTTGTGTTTCAATTTTTATATATGATGATGGCACTATTGTATTTAGAATTTCAGAAGTACAAATATGGCTATAATTTGTTTAATATTTTTAATTTAATAAAATTGAAATATATTTTTATGCATGAAGAAAAGAGAAAGAAAATGATATTAAATTTGAATATTATAAATTTGTCTACAATTATTAACATGGACTATAGAATATTTTGTCCATGAATTTTAATATTTTGAAAGTTGTTTATACTTTTATGTTATTGTTATATTTTCATTTAAGAATTATTTTTTCACAAATCATTTTAATTAGTGTCAATTGGAATTTAAAGTACTAGTAAATATTGATTGTTGTTATTGTTTTTTCTTGAGAGTTTTTTATAAGAATTATTTCAAATTAAAAAAAAAAGTATAAATAGAAATAACTTGTTGACTAACTAAAATAAAAAATTCTATATAAAAAATAAATCTTAAATAAATAAAAATAAGATAATATTAATTTTAATTAGTATATTTATATTATTTCAAAAATAAGATAATATTATTATATAAATATATTATCATAAAAAACATATATTATCATGCAAAATCATTAAAAACACTCAAATATAACAAAATTAAAAGTATAAATTAATTCAAAAATAATTTATTATATAAAATTTATCTCAAAATTTTCCATTATATATTTATTCTTAAATATATTTTTATTTATAAAACTTGTTTGATATATTTATTATTAAACATTTTTAATTATTTATTTAAAATTTTATATTCTTTAAACACTTTTATTATATATTAATTATTTAAACACCCTAATTATTAAACTGCCCTTTTACCTAATTCATCTCCTATTAAAAAGCTGCAAAATATCTTTCGCCCAGCGGAATATTTATATGTAAAGATCCCAGCATATTTGTTCCCCTAGGGAATGTGGGAATAAAGAAAAAAACTTAAAGTGTAAACGGAGATACAAAGATTACCGAAACGGAAAAGGCCGATAGATACGGAAATGTCAGGTTAGTGGGCCCGGCCACCTAAGCAGTCAGTGCTTAGAGTGTGCCGGTTAAGCCCGGCCCAGATATTGGACAGGATTGAATTCCGTTGTGACAGATCACCTACCGACTGCCTTGTTGTCCTTCCATACTGGTTAAAGCTGCAAATATAATATGTTCTGGGGAGGCTTCTTTCTTCGTCCAAGCATAAGCTCACTGTACAAGGAGGAGGATCGAATCGAAGAAAATTCAAGACAAAAAGAATACGGTGGTTTTCGATTTGCAAAAGCCGGGCTAGTTTGATAAAGAAGGCGCAGGAGCTGTGAGTGTTTTATTTTTTTCTCTCTTTGTTCTCCAGCACCAGGTGGGCCTCATTACCTGCTTCTTACTACGCAGCTTTCATTATACTCGCTTGCTTTCATTACCTGCTTGTGGGAAGATAATATTTTGTAAGGGATTGTAAGAGGCACTTTACACTTTTGATGTGTTGTTTATTTAAAAGAGCAGTTTATCTTAAAACAACGGAATTTCTGAACAATACTAACTAGAAGCTCTAATTCGGGAAAGAGAGAAAATACATTATAATATTCTGATTTGGCAGCCCTCACGTTGAGTGGCTGGTGCGCTTAGTACATTTTTAGTTTCTATGAAAAATGCAGCGTCTATTTCCAGCTGTCAAAATAGGGCCACAATAGTCAGCGGTGACCCTGGTTTGTGTAAAAATAGGGCCACAATATCAATAAACACCAAAAAAAAAAAAATTAGGGCAAAAACGTCAATGGGTCTTTGATCTGTTTGTGAAGTTGAATGGTTCTTAATGAGTCCACGAGGGATCAAGTCTTGCTGAGTGCAAGGCTTAGACATCATAAGGGATGAGGCCATGCTCTGGGCGAATTTGGCAGAATGGATACCCCTCAATCCGAGGGATCAAGTCTTGATGAGTGCAAGGCTCAGACATCACATCAAGGCTCGGACATCCTAAAGGATGAGGACGTGCTCTGGGCGAATTTGGTGGAATGGATATCCCTCAGTCCTTCCCTACAAGAGGTCCAGCCCAAAAAAACTCTGCTCCCGAATAACTACAAATAATTTGTAAATGACTTCAATTAAAAAATATAAAAACAAATTTATCGACCTTTTTCCTTCACCCTTTTTTTCCGCCGAGCATACATGCGGCTGTCCGTTTTTTACGACCTTTCTCGTTCACCGTTTTTTCACCGAGCAGACGCATGTGACAAATAAAGGAGACGAAAGTAGTTATGCGGAATTTCTCCCTAAAATCTAGTTATTTATTATTATTTATTATTATTATTATTTTAATGACGTGGATGTTTCGTTTACATCACTTTGCATTTGTTGGTTAAATCAAGTTTAAAATAAAATGTAAAAGTAAAAAGCTATTTAAAATATTTTCAAGAATGTATATGCGGTTTAATACAATTTAAAATCTAATCCATAAAAAATATAAATTTAGAAAAGATGGAGGATAAAAAAATTAAATATATTTTTAAGAAGAGTATATCTTTTTATTTAAGTGGATGCATAGTTGATTTTAGTTTTGTTTCAACAATGTTTGGAGTTGTAAGTGGATGCATAGTTACTTTGAAGCTATCAGATTTTCTCTAGTGAGACCTTTGTTGCACAAAAAACATCATTTTCTAATTGGCCTACCAATTGACCTCATACATATAAAATAAATTTTGTAGAAGGGCTTACACAATTTACAGTGTGATAATGAACAAGTTTACAAATTTAAAATAACTCCATTCATTGTTTTTCCTTGATAATCATAAAATTAATTTCTTTTTTTTTTTGTCTCAAATATTATTGGCTTTTTGACCTCGATGGAGTGGCTTTATCCATGTAAGTGTGTGCATATGAGTCCATTTGGATCTAGATGATGAGACTTGTATTAATATGGGTGGGAATGATTGACATATGAGGCCAATTTGATAGAGTGGTCTAGACTTGTGTGTGTAAATAATATGTAAGCTCATAATATATGGATAATGAGAAGGGATTAAAATATATATTGACATATAATTACTTAGGATAGCCAATATTCTATATTTTTTTTATTAATTGAAACTCATAGCATGCTCACATGTCTCACTAACACTCCTATGAAGTTTAATACCTCATTCTGAGATTGATCAAGTGGAAAAGCAATGTTGATAATTATCTTGGCCTTCTAGTAGATTTATGCATACTCTAGTAATCAAATAAATGATATTTACCCTTATGATCCATAATTATTTATATTGTACTAATTATATTTCTAATTATTGAATAATGAAATAGGCATTAAAGTATTTGTATACATTAGGTGCAATTGGTTGGATAATTGGCGTGTCTTTCCATGTATGTAGATATAAAAGTTAGATGAGATCAATGACTATAATAAATTCCTTAAGTTGATGTTATAGGAGATCAATTACATTTGGGACCAATTAGGTTTCACTAAGATTATGAGGGTCTAACATAATAGAAGATTATACTTGTAGAAGAAATGTAGCTTCAGGACATTATAAAGAATATCATAGTGAATTTCATTTCATTTCATTGACCTATATGCATTGGTTTGTAGAGGATTTATGATGTCACTTCTAAGCACTGACCCCCTTCTCTAAGGAGTGTTTCTTAACCCTCAATACCTACTTGTATTACATTAGTTGAGTATACCTTTCTCCCTAATACTTAAGTTATATATTGGGTAATATGTTGGCTATTAAAAAACCCTAATATGCATGCACATGATAAGGTATTTATTAAAAACGAAATCCTTAGGAAAAGTATTGTAGTGTATCAATCTTATTGGTAGCACATGAACATACAATCCTAAGAACAACAAAATACATTCATTTGATAAATGATTAGCCCCACACCAACATAATGATCATAGATCACATTTTATCTTATTGTGTAGGCAAGACAATCTTCTATAAATTGTAATGTGGAAGGAAAAGAGAAAATTATTATATTATGCACACAAGATCTTATAGCCAGTGAAATCATAAAATGAAATTGTCTTTGTTGGTTTCTTCTTCATTTAATTCTCTCGCACCACTCTCTACACATGACAAACAATAAATTACTTATCAAGTTAATTATTCCCTGACACATTACACATAGCTAAACCAAATTGATTTTATCCTACTTGGTGGTGGCCACATCACTAATTTCACCACCTATGATTCCAATTGCTTTACCAACCTTGAGATTTCCATTAAAATTCTCAACCATCACACATCACTTATCCTTTCAATTATATGTTCCTACTATAATTATCTGAAAAAACAAAGTCTATGTTGCTTACCAAATGATAAAATAGTTTTATTATGTGCATCAACAAGCAACTTGTTGCCCAAATAACTTGTTCTTCTTGAGAATTCCTCTTAGCTATGATATCCCTCTCTTTAGTTGCCAACTTAAGCTCATTAACTTTATGAATTTATAGAAGCTTACCAATGAAATGTAGTCATCCATAATTCATAGCTATATTAGTTCTCACCATATAATTCATTGTATACCTAATTCTCACCCATGGATATATTAAGTTATATACTTATTTGGCTGCATGGGGTGGTGAGTCTATTGGCACATATGATATTAAAACCATTAAAATTTTTAGCCTTCATGTGTCTTACCTTATTACATGGATCCTATATTCTTATGAACAAACAACTTTGAATTTTAAAAAAGTAATTTGTGTGCCCCTTGTTGCAAGTTGTGTCCTTCCTCCTTATACCAATCATTTGATAATTTCTATGATGAATTATTTTACACTATATGGAGTGGCTACAATCAATTTTTTCTAAATTTTGCATGCCTCAAGTATTATTATTGAAAAAATAATCAAGGTTTTTATCTTTATTAGTTGATTTGAAAATATTTACAAACTCGAATTGAATATTAGTATTTGCTAAGGAATTCTTCTAATGTGAATGTTTATGCCTTTCCAACAAGGTCATATTGAGATTTAGCCTCATATATTTCTTGAATTAGAATATTCTTTTCAAAAAAAGGTTCATACCTTCCATTTTTTCTTTATGCTCCACTATCACAATTTCTTCCTTGATCTTTTCCAGTTTTATTGTATCCATCATCTCTTATGGTTCTACGGTTTTCTTTTCTAGCTCTTCTAGTTCTTTTCCTTTGCTCCCACATCTTTGAATTGGATCCCAATGTTCTTTGTAAAAAAACAAAGCTTTTTTTTTCTCAACTAATTTTTAAGATCTTCATTTTTTATTGTCGCATGGTGAATTTTTCATTTATATACAAACTTTATTAAATGGCTTAGGCTCAACTATGTCAAACATTTTTATCCATCCTTGGTGACTTTTTGACTTTCCTCTTCTTTTTTTTGTGTTCTTATGTAGTCATAAAGTCTCTTTCTTATCTAGATTCCTTCTTCAAGATAAATAAAATAGTCATCAAAAGACATTAGCTTTTTGAATTTGTTAGACAACTTTTGATATTGACTAAAAACTTTGAGGGATTCAAATTTGTAAATTTCATCTCTATCCCATTTTTCCAAATAATTATTTCATTCTTCTTTTATATTGACCAATTTCATTAGTACCTTTTGAAGAAGATTCATGATACCAAATCTCTATTTCACCAAGAATCAAACATTGAATACTAACATATAACTTCTAAAATTGGCATGCAAACACTGAATACTGACATGCAAGTGTTGATCACTAACTTGCAACTATTGAAACTAACATGCAAATAATGAATACTAACATGAAATTTTTGATCAATAATATGGAGCCTTAAAAATTAGCATGCAACATGAATAAATTGCAACAATGGTTATCTTCTCCAATAAGTTGGAAATATCATAGCTTTCATACCACTGTAATATCCTAAATGAATCATCTTACCAAATTAATTAAAAGTAATGGACCACAAAAATCTAATGCAAATCATGGTATTCAACCCACATACAATTACTTTCAAATATAAACTGAAATACCCACAAATTTCATTAGTTTCTCCAATGCTTAGGTGACTAGCTTGACATAGTTTTTCATAGAAAACATAATCAACTTCCTCTATTGATATTATCTAATAAAAGTACATAAAATATGCTACTACAAAAACAAAATCAACAACAACAACAAACACAACAGAAGCAAGAGTTTGAAACTATCATGCCAAAATCTCTCACCATAATATTGTAGCATGCACACAATGACAACATTGGAAGACTTCAACCTAGATATGAATAACTACACCCCATAAATATGATGTAGATTGATATAATAGAACAATAATAATTAAAATAATGTTCTAAAACATCACACACTCTAAAAAAATAATAATCCAAACTCTAATCGAAACAACACACTTCTTCATTTACAACCTACAACTAAACAAGCACACAGTGAAATAAATTATTCTATGAATATTTGAACTCCACTGAAATCCCTAAATTAAGTTTATCTTTGAACCAAAGGGGTTTATTCCTTTGATTATTATCTTCAATGGGTTTTCATCCACATAAGATTTTCGTATGAACACACACAAGTTTTCAAATAATTTTTTGTAGAGTTTCTATATGTTAAAATGAGATTTCTCAAATGTGTAATTACCTCCAAATAAATAGAGAAACAAATTGAAATGCCCCTCTTTCATGGGAAATGAATAACATAAAATCAAATCCACTCTCATAACTTCTAGTTAGAAATACTCCATAGCTCTCGATGCCTCAAATAGTCGAGCCATCACAAATTAAATATTTAATATTTAAGTGGTCTAAATAGTAATACTTAAAAATTAAAATATTTTGCATACAAAATTTAATATTAAATAAATTACTTACCATAGCCCATGTAAAGTGTTGGAATGGGCTAATTGGATCCCCATTTGAAATTAATTAAAAGGGGACATAACATGGTTATGATTACTTTGTTACTTGAAAAATCTCAATGTCATGTCAAAAATCAACTAGATATTTTCTATATAATGTTTCATATTATATATATGGCTACTCATGATTTTTATTACTTTTTCATTTAAAAAATTATCCAAATCACCCCATTGAAATCCATAATAACCCCTCCAACCTAAACTAGTATGGTGGTTGGAATTTAAGTTTAACCTGAGATCCTTTTAAACCACCTTAATAAATTGTTTTCCCCTCCTCTCTAGTTCTCCATTCCTCTTTGTTGCTCCCCATGTCTTCCCTTCCCCACCCCCCTTCCCTCAGTGCTTTCATCCCTTCCTTCTAGACAATGATCGGCCTCATGTTGAAGCTCATTTGTGTTCTCCCCTTCCTTGTCCTCCCTTCCTTAAAGCCAATGATTGACCTCAAGTTGGAGCTCATAAGTATTATCTATAGATATATTATACTAATATTTAATTTATTTATAGTTCATTTTATAATATATGATTTTTAATAATATAGTGTTGTAAATATAATATTTTAAATTTCATTTTATAGTCTACCATCTCTAATTATTTTTTTGTTTAGAAAGGATTATTTTTAAGTGTATTATAAGTATTTTATTATCTAATTGTCTCTTTTAATTATTTGTTTGTTGTACTTAGAGGTATCATATTATATCTTTCTATTTGTGTACATTAACATAAAAGAAATATAACCAAGTATAAATAGCATAATATAGTAAGACAAGTATATTATCTTATAATAAATATTTCAAATTATCTTCTTATAATCTATAGTATATAGTTAGCCCTTTATTTAATTTTAATATTATCTATAGGTATTTTATAGTTAATTATTTTTAACTATAATAAATGTATATATTATCTTATAATAAATAAAAAATTTAGATATTATTCCATAGCAAGTTCTAATTTGCATATTTTTATATTTTAGATAATTTAAAATATATTATTTACCATCTTATAACTATATTTTGATTGTTATCCATTTATTAATTTTAATATTAATTATATATATTATAATAATATTGATTGGAGTTACAGATAGCATTATACTCTAATATTTGATTTTCTTGTGGGAATTCATGTTTTCATATAGTTATGGCTATAATATGATAATTAGAAAACTATAAATAAAATGTTCTTTTAATGTGTTATTATAAGATAATTTTCTATAAATAGAATAATTAATAGTTATGATATGTTTTGATTAGATTAAGATTGGAAGGGCCAATACCCATAACAAAACAACCATAGAGGTGAACGAGGGGTTCACGAGAAGTGAGATGCCAAGCCAAAATTAAAACAAAAAACTTAAACTTGAACAGTTTGTCTAGCAAAAAGAAACTGTGAAAACACACAAAACAAAGACCAACACAAAACCACAAGACACCTATAGGTCTCCCAACAAATTGAGACCACTGATAGCATTCCATTTCTGAGACAAAAATTGGAGCTTCTCTTCAAAAGTTAGGGGGGATTTTTGAGTAGCCTAAGTATCCATCATGGCATCCTAGGTCGAAGTTTCAACCATTTTACCTTTCTTCTGCGTGTGACTATCATCCCTATCATCATCAACCACCTTTTTACCTTGGTTCTTCCTTAATTCCTATTGAAACATTTGAATGGTGAGGGCGGTGTTCTTCATGGTCTCTTTGTTGTAGTTAGTGATTACCTTGAGGCATTGAGTGGTTTTCTCCTGATTCTTATGAATAGCCTCAATCTCCATTTGTAAATTCCTTTTATCATCCTCTATATTGACAATGGCTCTCAACTCTTTCAGCTCCTTCTCCCAATTGGCCCACCTCTCAAAAGACTTGGCCAAGGAGGTAATTAGATCCCAGTGGGCTTTGTCCTCCACCTCACCCAGCCATGGGACTTGCTACTACAAAACCTTACTTTCTAGTTTCTGGATTCTCTCTTTGGTTGTAACTAGTTGGCCCAACAGCCACTTCAAAATATCATTCTAGACATTAATCGTCTTAGAGATTTCATTAATTTTTTTGTAAAGGGGGTCATTTGAAGCACTAGAGTTAAAACCCACCCTAGCTTCAGTATGGGTCCCCTCCAAATTTATGCAGAGGTTGGGGGAATTTGGGAGGTTAGGGTTTAAAATAGGGGGTGGTAGGGACATTAGAGACCTCAACATGGGCAAGGGAGTTCTTGGGAGAGTTGGTAGGGGTGGGGTTCCACAACACATCGTCATCCAAGTTGTCTGACTCATCTGAATCAGAAGTAATAGGTGTGGGTTCTAACAAGGCGATGCAATTGATGGGGTAGGGAGTGGAATCCTCATTAGCAGAGGCTTTTCCATAGGCCCGAGAGCTGCACCGAATGACATGGGGGTTTCATCAAGGGTAATGGAGAGACTGGGGTTTGTAGGGGGTTCGGTGGGGTCATGAATTATCAAAGTTTTCTTTTTAATAGTGGCAGGGGAGGGTAAAATAGCGACATGGTACTTATAGAGACAAAAGATAAGACTCTAGTGAATGGGTAAATTCTTGTTTTTACCCTGAACATTTTTTATAGTTTCCTCCAATGAGGAAAAAAGCCAAAAGACGAAATTCATTTTTACATTATACTAGAGGTGATTAAGCTTTGGAAATAAATTAGCATGAAAGTGATGGAACTTCCCCTCGAGCATAACCTACCTCATGAAGACCTCAGTAACTTTACTACAAATAGCATACAGGTCCGCACGATTAAAGCCATTATGGAGTCTATTCACCTTCTCACCATCTTTCAAGAAGCATTCCATATTCCTTTGATAGTGGCCTTTGGATTTATGAGGGATGCACACTTCCTCCAAAGATAGCCTCGTGACTTCTACAATTAACTCAGTAGTCACTGTGAATGAGGTCTCACTGATAGTGATAGTTCTGTTCACCCAGGAGGTAGTGAATGCCACCGAAATCTTGGGGTCATGCCTCTACATCCCTTCCATAAACGAGGCCAGGTTGCCCCACTACAAGATGGTCCAGACATCCTTGTCTTGTTTCCACACCTCGTAACTATTAGGCTCTTCCTGAACCAGATCAACCCCCATCGTAGAAATCTCAAACTTTAGACTAGGGCCACAAAGATTGTAGAAATGACTAGATAAAAGCTAGAGCCGCCAGTTAATGTGTTTATGAAAAGTCAGCTTAGAAGGGTTAATTTTCCATAAATGAAAAGTGTGGCAAATATCAACAAGAGCTGACAGCATATCCAACTCAATCTCAAATTGGTAGTACTTTAGCATCATGGTGAATTAAATCATACACATGACTAGGGATATGAAGGATATTATCCCATATTACTAAATTTGGTGTGAAGGCACTAAGATTTTCCAAGGCATTGGTAACTTTATTATCATTTTGAAACGCATGCACAGTACTATAATTTCTGAGGGTAATCATAAGATCACAAGCTGAAGACACAGGGTCTTAGAGGGTCCAATAAGGCGAGGTGTTCCCCATCAGCATGAGAATCATGTTTCTAGAAACTCCCTCGATGATTAAGTTGGACAACATAGCCTATGTGGCAATTTCTATGTTGTGGAAAGTCGTCACCACCTTAGCAAAGGTAGATGAATGCACCCCCAAGGTAACCGCATAAGCCAAAATTAATTCCCCTTGTGATCCCAGTTAACCTCACCCCCACTCGCTCGACTAGGGTTAGGTTTCATAAAGCCTCTTGAAGTTATGATTCAGCTAACTAGGTCGGTCGGGGGGGGAGGGAACTAGGGAGTATTATTCCTATCCAACAGAATGACAGAGTTGAGAAAATTAAGAACCTCAAACAAGTTCCAGGTTGCCCCAATAAAGACCTCCAGATTGTTAGGATTTCTTTTCAGCTTACAGGAGGTGACTGAAATAATTTCAACAACCCAACTAATAATCTTATTGGCCACTACCAACCACAAGGACCTTTTGTCTCTGAAGACCCTGTTATTGCGCTAATAGGTATAATATGTTAATGTGTCTTTTTCTTTTTATTTATTTAGTCATTTTGATTTATTACAATCTTCATATTTACCTTCTCTTGCTTTCATATTCTAATGGTGGATCATGGAGTTTGATCTGAAACATTGTTAATAAAAATCTACATTGATCAAATTCAGAAAAAAAAACATTGACTAATTCAATATAAATTATGGAAATTTCATGATTTTATGGTAAATATTCAACCAAGCAACCTTAAAATTATAGTTAAAAAAAAATTAAAATCTATACTTGAATTTCACATGAAATATTAATATTCCATTATGTCATTGTTCTAATTTTATAGTTATGTGTCTCAATAATGTTAATCGTGATTTTTTAGCGTGCATACAATTAAAAAATAGAAAATTTAAAAATGAATAAACAAATTACTATATTAACATTTTTATTATTTCTATAATTGTAACTTAATAAAAAAATAGAATGTAAAACAATGAATATGGATGATTACTTTTAAAATTTACATACAAAACAAAAAATAATAATTTACTCTTATAATTAATTATAAACTCTAACTTTGATACAATTAGAATTAAAAAAAAAAAAAAAACAAAATAATCTTAATAACTTTCTTGAAAAATAAAATCATTTATATTCAATCTTGAGAAAATCTCAGAGTGTGCATCTCCCCAACAACTATAAATCCTCAATCTCAAATAACACCATTTTATTCAATCTCAGGAAATAGATAGAAAAGCTCCATTTGTTGTTCGTCTGAAAGGCTAAGTTACAGCATAAATTTGATGGCTGTATGGCCGTATTTACGCAGTTTTGCCATTATAAATCTATATAAAAAAATTGGACCTGTATCAATAAAAGGGGAGATATTAGACATGCTGTCAGACTTGTTTATAAAATTATTATACCTATAATATTTTTAAAAATAAAATATTTTTGTCACGAGAAATCCGCTAAACAGACACAATAGACCTTCAAATTTATGCTCAGCAATTATCTGTTTATGTCAACAGCTTTTATTATGTGTGAGTGAATATTGCTAAGACTAAACAATTTGCCGACACAACACCATAATAGCGGAGACAGGTTTTTCTCTCACGTTTTTGTTTCCTTCCATTCTCTTTCCCAAATCTAAATCGGCTTAAAAAAATCTCTAGTCAGTTATCTATGATACATATCAGCTCCATTACACCTCGTATAATAGCAACCTATTGTAATGAAAGTTGTCTGGTATGAGCTTTTGGTGTGAGTTAGAAGTACATAATGAGGCCCACCTAGGACACCCATTTGAGCGTCACACAACACACAGAGCTTCTGCACTTTCTTTGTCAATTCAGCTTGCCATTTACAAAACATTACAATCTTATTCTTTTTGTCCTGGATTTTCTTCAATTTGATTCTTCTTCGCCCCTTCTATAGGGGGATGGTCATTCAAACAATGCTTAGGTAAACAGAGAACATGGAATGTGAACTGGGACATTGCCCCTATGGATGGGCATGAGCTTTCTTGCAAAGGATGACACATAGTCCTAAACAAGTCAACATGGAAATGAAGTCAAGAGACACTTATTTGAGGTGATTGGATACCAACTAGTTTGTGATTCAATGGGACTTGATAGATGACTGGGTTATGTGGATAGAATTAGAGTGGACAAGTCAACTACTTGGATAGTACTGAATACATGCCTTTAGGGAAGGGCATTGGAAAACTCTATAAGTTTGAATGATGAGATAGGATGGGGAGTTGATGATTTATTGAGTTAAGTATTAAACACAAGAAGTGAGTCAACAAAGAAAAGTTTCCACTAGGATTAGAAGTTACACATTAGACTAAGACTTAGGGGTAATTCTTTTTGATAGGGTATTGTATAATAAAATTTCTCAACAAAATGGTTTTGATGAGCTAGAGGTGATGAATGTAAACTTGGGATGCAACAAGGGGTGCTACTCATGTAAAATGGTCTAGTGTTGAGGGTGTCACCTATTTTGAGTGGGGGGAAGTGTAGGGGATAGTGACAAGAAAATGTCTAGGTAAATAAGAAACATGTAATGTGTCACATCCCGTTCTCACTTACTCTTAGAGGGTATATTTTTAATAATTAATACATGATAAAATGTTTGAGTATTTTATGGTTAAACAAGATGCATTAAATGTGATGATATTATGATCAATATGTTATTATGATAGCTTATTATTCATCAATATTTTTCAAAATATTCATGCAAACTATTAAATGTTTGGACTAATATATGATTTCTTATGATGTTTTGGCATTCTTATAATTTTTAAATGATTGGTGAATAGTAGGAAGTAATTCGTCATTATCATAAATCTTATGTGGCTAATATTTTAATTATTATTACTAGTTTGTGATTATAAGAACCTATTGTCTATTAGCATGAGGTGGATGTAGGTTAAGTATTTCACACTTGCATGTAGAGGGAGAGCATCATCTAGGAGACAAAGCTAGATTGTGAAAATGGGGAAGTTATACATACCTTCTAAGAACCCACACACTTGTATGAATTTATAATTTGATAATATGATAATGTATTCACTGATTCAGATATAGCAGAAATCTACTTATGAGTGTTGTCAAAAACATTGGGTAGGAAGTCATGGTTGCTCTTGAGTGTTTGCATGATGTCTATACCTTAAAAGGTTGTTACATTTAATTATTTATGTTAGTAAATTATACTATTTTATTGTTTGAATTATGTTATTTAATTTTTAGTGTGTTAAGGAAATTAAAAACCATAGTTTCTAGCTTTACTATTTGATGAGCTACTATGAAAAACATATATTTCATTTAAAATTATTAGATTTTTTTACTTAGAAAACCTATGAGAAAATATGGGGGATGGGCATTTGGTTTAACCCTAAGTTGTAGGTTTGTTGTAGCAAGAAAGGTCAACCCAAAGGATAGAAACTCAAACTGATATTTTCTATTTTCATGCATTCAATTTATTAGAAGGGATTATTTTGGCTTTCTATTGAAATATTGAAGGAAACGGTCAACCATGGAGCCCATGAGGGTTTTCCTAGAAGAGTAAAGAAACAAAGAGAGGTCATAGAGCTTGTTAGAGAGTTATTTCGAGCCATTTTTGTGGGTATGTGAATATGTTGGAGATTCTATCAAGCAATACAATCCATGATTGTATTTCATATATATATATAGAGTATAAACAACATTGTCAATGTGTGTATATTAGATGCTTGGGTGTTTTCAAACAGTCATGGGTTGATTATATGTAGATATTAGTTGAATTTTTTTAGATATATTCAAATATTTTCAATAAGAAATAAGAATCATTTTAGCGAATTGTATATGGATATACATTTTAGATTCCATTTTCGGCCAATTTGAATAGAATTGTACATAAATATTATTAAATTATTTTATCCAATTTAATTATGGCTACACATAGATGGTTTTAATCAATTTTCAAGAAATTTTAATACGATTGTACATAAAGATTTTTTAAATTTAACCAATTTTATTATGGAAGTAGATGTTTTAAATCCATTTTATAGAGGTTGAAATTCATTTATATTGATTTTATATATGACTGTGCATAGAGGTTTATATCCATTTAAACCAACTATACATTAACTGTGCATAATCATTTCAGCCAATTTTATATGGATGTTCATAGAGTTTTTAAATTCATTTTTCTAATTAATTTAAATAGCATTGTACACAAATTATTAAATACATTTTATTCAATTTAATTATGGTTGTATATAGAGGCTTTTCATCTATTTTCAGCCAATTTTAATATGGATGTACATAGGGATTTTTATATTTATTTTAGCCAATTTCATTATGGTTGTACATAGAGGATTTTAATCCATCTTAGGGAATTATATTATGACTGTGCATCGATAGTTTTAAATCTATATTAGCTGAATGTATTACGACTTAGGATAGAGGTTTAAATTCATTTAAATTGATTGTATGTATGATTGTGCATGGAGGTTTATATGCATCCAAACCAACTATATGTCGTCAACTATGCTAATCATTTAAAAAAAAACATTATTCTTAATCATTTTAGTCAATTTTACATTTATGTATATAGAGGTTTTAAGTGCCAATTTTAATATGGATTATTAAATCTATTGTTGTACATAGAGGTTTTAAATTTATTTTTAGTCAATTTTAATATGGTTGTACACAATTTTTTAAATTTATTATGGCTAATTTCATTATAGTTGTATATAAAGGTTTTTAATCTATTCTTGTCAATTATATTATGGTTGTGTAGAGAGTTTTAATTAAATGTATTATGGTTGAATATAGAGGTTTAAATTCATTTAAACTGATTGTATATATTACCATGCATAGAGATCTATATACATTTAAATTGACTATATATTGTGAACTATGCGCATATACCTAAATCTATATAAGCCAACAATATAGGGTAAAATATGTGAAAATTAAATTAATACAATTATATATTTAACTATACATTTTGGTACACTTGGACTATAAGAACCTATAAACAATGGAGATTAATTACAAGCATAAATGAACAATATAAAATAAGTATGAAGTTGACCAAATGTATTAGCAAAACAGTTGTGTATATAAATGCAGGAGATAGGCACTTGACCTCCATTAAATGAGGTCAGGACTCTGTTGGTTCCCAAATATGCAATCAACTTGAATACTAAAGGGGTGCTAGGCCTAATGGTCAGATTCAAGGAGAAATTTGGCCAACAAATGAGAGATTGATATAAAACTTTTCTCCCTTGCACTTCAGGCTTTGTGAGACTTGGGAGGGTTATCCCGATAGTGTGCTTATAGATACTTGTGTGCTAAAGCACTAGAACACTATAAACAAATAATTCTCCTTCAATTGTTAATTAGACATAATACCCTAAAGATTTGGTTGACCTTCATGGTAATGTCCGATTTAAACATGAGAAATATAATGTGTTAAACTCCACACACAATCATACTACGATAGAAAAGTAAAGTTGATTTTAATTTGTAGCTACCACAAACAATCTCAAGAGACTGCAACATTAAAAGACCAATTCCATATATCCAAGATGGAGTCACCTAAACCATGTAATTTAAAATTCATCACAACATTTACCCTATCATAATTATGCCTACTAGGTGATGCCTTAAACCACTGATACCAAAATCTCAACTAGTCATACTTAATAATCCCAACACACAGTTGCATAAACCTCTATTTATGTTAATACAATTTAACTCATTCTTTGAATGAGAGTAATAACACTAAACATACATTCAAGAAAAGACAAGAAGAAAAATACTAGCAATCTTTGATTACTCATATTCAAAATTTATACATACAAATATAAAAAATTCCATGATTAAATTCTCCATTACATGAGTCGGACTATTCAAAAACTTGAAACCAACACTTATTCATTTCAAACTTGTTACAAATATGTATTTCCCCGTGGGACCAAAATGTTTGAGCAACTTCCAACAAAGTGCAACAGAAAAATATATTTAAGAGAAAAAAGAAGAAATCACAAATGAAAATCCCTCTTGAGAACTAGCATAATTCAGGTCATTTGATCAATAGCCGCTCCTACTTGAAGAAAAGCCCCTTCTGCACTTTGCTTTCCCACTCCCTTCATTTTTACTTTCCCTGCAACTAAAATTTTGGTTTTTACTGTAGCTAAAAAATTGTTTTATTTATGAAAAATTTCACTCATCTCCATTAGGCACTTGGCATAAGGTGACCCATTGAATCCATATTAGTCTCCCCTTCGAAGAATGCCTCCTCGTCTTTATTTCCTCACTTAGCAATAGGAAAATTATTTTTACCTCGTGAAAAAACTTCACTCCTCATTTGTTTTGTCCTGCGGTTAAAAATTGGTTTTTAACGTGAAGGCCTTTACTCTTTCTCCATCGAGCTATAAAAACCCATTTACCTTCACATACTTTCTCATCATTAAAATTCTATTAAATAAAAAATATTAGGCACAAGCCATGGGCCCCACCATCGCTTTACACAAACATATCACACATCATTGTTGCAAAAAGAAATGGGTAACACAATACAATGATGGGTGATAAAAGAATGTAATATTGCACATTGCTGAAGTAAAGAGAAATGAGACATGGTATGTGCAAGATCATGATGGGCCAAAAAGTGGCGATATGATGGGTATGTGGTTGATGACATCTTTTTTACCCAAGATTGATGAAAAAAAAGGGTTTTTAAAGGAGATTCTCAACTTTCCACTAATATAAATTATGCTCTAATTTGAATTTAATTAATAATTATTATTCATTTTCTATTTGAATTATGACTAAAGTCCTAATTGATAGGCTGATTGAAAAACATCTATAGCTTTCAAATGATATCACATTTTTTGAATCTGAAAAATGTGTCACATTCTATGCTTCACATACTATAGGATTAAAAAAAATAAAATTGAATTTCATGAAGTTTTGACCAAGTTAAGGTGGTCAGACATACGAGTTTTTATTTTTTCTAAGTTGTAACCAAAAAATCATAATTAATTATATACTTGGAAAATAATTACAAAAAAATATGCATCACATCGGGACATGATTCCTCTACTTATATCTAAAATATTATAAAAAAATATTATCATTTTATTGTGGTTAGGGTGGTCAGATAGACACCTACTTATTTTTTCCCTAAAATTTAAGTACTACTATATTGAAATTTCAAATTTTCACCAAATAGATTTTTTAAAAAAAATAAACCTAGTAGTTTAGAAAATACATTCAATTTGCTACATATTCTATTGTTACATATTTTTGAAATAATATAGATAACTTATTCAAATTTTTACGTCAAGTTGCCTAACTCTGATTTTTCTGAATTTTTTGCCACTTAAGGGCATGTTTTTTTTCATGATGATCCTGCACATACCCGACACAATACAGCGATGGGCAATAAAAGAATGTAATTTTGCACCATCATTGATGTATTTAGGAGAAAAAATTTGAAACCTGCAATGGGCGATAGAAATCATTAGATTTTTGTTTTGTTGCTCTTCACATTTTGTTTCTTCTCTATGAACTTTGGTAGCATCAGGAAAATGTTTATAGTAGTCAACATGCAACTCTATCTTCTTCTCATCAAATCCATGTATACGTAGGCTTTCCACAATTGATAGTTGGTTGAACACATAGGGAACATTCATTAATTCTGACACTGCTTGATGTACCTCATCAGTAGTATGTTTTTTCTTTCAAAGTGTTGAAGTTGAGAACTTTTACATTGCAACCTCGACATCAAAGCATAACATGTAATTTGATGGCACCAAATGCACAGATCTTAATAATGTTCATTTATAATCTTTCCATTGTTCTACTTCATGATATGCTCAAGCTAAACCTAATAAAATTTGGATGTCGGTGCCAAAATAGAATTCCCTCAAACAATTTTGATATATTTTAACTGTAAGTGAAGTTGTTCCTCTGCAAAGTAAACAATGTGCTGGATCACCCATACATTAGGCATCTTAACAAAGATGTTTCCTACAACAACTTCTTATACCTATGTAAAATTTCCTTTGCAATATCAAATTGGCCCCTTTCAGCTAGCACAATGGTTGCCCCATTTGCAACATAAATGTTTCCTGGTCTCTATGTCAATATTTTACAAGACAATTCTCAAACCTTCTCAAGATATGTTGCCTCATTTTGTGGATTGATGGAAAATGATATTTGCTTGCTCACATATGTTCTTCATTTTCATAATTATAGAAGAATCATTGATTGTGTTACAATGCATGCTAGAAACTCCTTTTCTAACAGACTGGAAGTCAGATCCCATTAGCAACATCAGAAGTTTTAGGTATTGTGCCAATGATTTCAATACGTCTACCAGCTGAAGATACAATTCACTACTACCATAGATATCTATCATGGAATCATTGGTTAGTAAGTATTCTAGAAAATGGCCAACTACATTCTCCTGGCCAAGTAGAATATGAGTTGAAAAACCTAAAATGGGTTGAAGTTGATTTGTAGCTCTAACTTGAAGAACATATATTAGGTATTTCAGCACACTTTTTTCCTGGCAATCAAGCTTCTTTTCTACCCATCTTTTATTTTTTTATCACATTCTTTAATATACTCTCCAAGCCTCCCAATTTGGGCTCCATGTTTGCTAATTTTTCTGCAGCAATTTCCAATTCACTGATCAATTTTTCTACAACAGATTACTTTGAACCACCTTTAGTCCTAGGGTTTTCTGCATCAAGAGGTGCAATTATTTTTTTCATATTTATCTTCACTATAGCTACTATAGTAGAAGAAATATCAAACTATTTGAAGCTTTCAAGATAATTGTACAATTCTGAAGGAGAAATATTTATAGAACACAAAGCTTTAGGAAAAAGAGTATGCCACTGGTCAAACAAGGACTTCTGGAGGGAATTTATTTTTTCAGAAGATTGCTCCACTGATAGTTTCAAATATCCAAGGGAAAATCCTTGAGATTTTTTCTATATTCCCCCATCCATTTGTATATCTATAGAGCTCTCCAAACATTTAAACTTTTCTAGAAATGAAGCAAATGTAACCATAATATTAGTTGATTCCTTCTGTAATATGATTTTTGTCCTCCTCTTTAATTCAAGAATGGCAACAACACATGGTGCATGAGGAGAATCAAATGAATTTATCTTTACTTCCCCTATTTTCTCCTTAAAATTCCTTAAACCTTTTGTATTTCCTTGCCCATGTGACTACCCCCTAAAAATATTCATTAATCCTTGAATTTTGTTATCATCTCTACTTGTCATATTGACTGTCCATCTCCATTGTGTATTGACCATCTTATACTTGTGACCTATGGATGGATGGATATTCTTTGCAAACATGAGTGATCTTCATAATCTTAATGTATCATTGTCCTCCTTGACACAATTGCATTAGGGCTACACATGGACTCAATATATAAACAAAATCAAAGCTCTGCCCTGGTGAAAGGGATTGTAACTACTTGGGACAAATATGAAGTAGCCCTCTATTTTAGAAAAACCCCAAATAGGGGCATGTTTCCGAGCATCACATACATCACACTAAACCCAAAGTTTATTAAACTATTACTTGTTTAAATATTCATCTCTGCTTGCCAATAAAGGGTCTTCATTGATTTATTTCAAATCGTTGTAGCAAGCAACATTTATGTATTTTGAGAGTTCCATCAGTGGCTCTTTCTAGGGGCATGTGTTCCTTAGTGAATAGAGCAAGATTTCAGAATCTTCTAGAAGATCATACCAAGTGCCAAAACCATTAGGTGACCTGCAATTTTCATTATTCAACTTTTCAAACCTCATTCGGTGGCCTCAAGCCACCAAATAAAAAAGGATAACTGTTGTTTTCCTCTATCAAAAACTAGCTTGCTAAAGGAACTGATATACCTCAATCCATATTTTCCTCTGTCACACCACAACAACATGAGTAACTTATTCTTGCAAAAACAAGTGTTAGACTACCTTTGAAAAAGTGAGAACTTGCTCCATGTTTAGTTTTTCTATCACATGAAAACCAAATCATATAGGGCACATCACTGCCACTCATTTCACTTACTGATTATGTGTCAAGTGACAAAATATGAGGATAGTGATCAAGACTATATGAAGACACAACCTTATCACATTTACTAACCCCATCATAATGATTAGGCTCAGAAAATATATCATGACTCAAAAAAAGTGTACAATCCTCCTACATATTAAACAAAGAATTCTCACACATTTGTAACTCCTTCAACTAAATTGCATCATAGGTGAGTTTATAATCATCCCAAAAACATAGCTGAATAACATTATCATATGTCTCAAGGTTCCAAAAACAAGATTTATCAACATCCACAAGTCCATTGTCCACATTCAAATCATAGCATTCTGAAAAGGCATCAACATCCCAAACAATGTTTTCCACTTCAGGTTCATAAAAAAGATTATCAACATTCGTAATGTTATCACACAAAAAAGCTTCAAGTGTAGGTTTATATGACTCAAAATCTTTGTTTGCAATAAATCCCTCATAGTGAGTGTTCAAAACACATTCACTATTGTAAAAAGTATCATACTCAACATCTCCTCCTACTACATCAACATGACAATCTGAAGCATACTGCTCATGAGAAATATTGTGGGTTGTAGACCCATAAAAGAGGTTCTCATATGCATCCATGTGATCAACACAATCACATTCTTCAAGTGAAAACTCATCATAAAGAGCTTCATTAGTTGTACCAATATTTGTCTCTACATTTTCACTTTCATGTACAACTACATCTATGCTATCATCATGCAGACATTTAATAATTTCAAAATCAGAAAAAGGAATGGAAGAAGGTGAAGAGTCAAACAAGAAAGGATTTCCATGTTCACCACTTACATCACCAACACATATATGTGCTCTGCACAATTAGCTACTTGAACTGGTTCATTCAATAAATCTCTTACATGCATACCATTTTCTTTATTCATAATGCTGCAATAATTAGGAGGGTCATATCCTTGACTATCAAACTACAAATCATCATTTATTTCTTCATTGTAACTTCTCATGGATGATTGCTCTAACTAAAAAATCACTGCACATTTTTTCATTTGCATCTGATATACCACCACTCTCAAAAGTATTCCATAAATTAGCAAACTCCTTTGTTGCACCAACATGAAAACTTGCATCAATGCTACACTCAACACATGTAGAATTGACATGAGCAATTGTACCATAACACTATTGATCACATATCTCTTCTTCAAAATGTACATTCAATTCAAATCCATCATCATGCAATTGTGAGGCTTCAAAAATGTTATCATCGTTTTCTTTGTTGAAACACTTTCCACTCAAAGAAATTAATTTTGCTTCCTCCTCTTGAAAAGACCCACAGTTACTAAGGCTGTAAGTAGAATTGCAATCATCATGATGACTAGGAAAATAATACTTTTCAGCTGGTTGCATATTTACATCTGCAACACTAATTTCATTACTATAGAGACTTGAAACCTCAAAATCAACACATATTTCTACTGCACTTTCATAGTCCATGTATTAGAAAATACTTTTAATATCATCTGCATCATTGTAGCCTTCTTTTGATATAGAAAATTGACTCCCCATTTCCATATTTTCAAAGAAAAGAGGAGTGACTTCACATGCTTAATTTACCTCATCATGTCTTACATCTTCACTATTATGGCTACAATCTTCATTTGCATATATTATTTCTATAGCTTGATTAGAAACAAAATCCTCATCAATACAAGATGCATTATCATTGTCTTTTGCTATACCATCTGGATCTATGTAATGAAATTTGGAAAAGGTACCATCACATAGTCTAGTTAGGAAATGACTTCTATATTTCTCTATCATTTCTTCAATCACTGAAAGCAATTGGTATATACACTTAAGGTTAGGGGGCCTAAAGTGAGTTGGCATGGTACTTAGACCTGGCTCAATCCCTTCACAAAAAACATCAACACACACTAATTCATTAAGTCTATTTGATACTGGTATATCAAATAGAATTTCCATGAAGCTATCATGAAAATCATAGAAGGATTCACCCTCAAATCTCTTTATATCATACAACACATCAATAAACTATAAGTCTTGTTTAACTACAGGCTCATATTCTTCTTCAAAATCTTCTTGAGTGTGTAGAAATCTCTTGTTAGATAAGCATTCATTATTTACTTCACCAAACTGATTCATGAACAATATCTTAAGCTCTTACCATGAACATATGGAATGCATTTAAAAACTAGAAAACCAATATTTAGTAGTACTTTCTAAAGTTCTTGCAAAAAGCTTCATGATAGCACCCTCTTCTTCTATTTGACAATCCCTTATTAAATCAATAAAACCCGGTACACATTGTGATGTTGACTCTTCAAAATCTCCTCTAAACTTAGGCAAATATTCATTAATCCTCCTTGGGACAAAGTGTGGATAACCTTGTATTTTACTGAAGTCCAAAGGGTTATATCATTCACTAGTGAACACCTCTCTTTGAGGACATGACTACTTTTTAGGCATGAAATTACAACTCGTAGAGGGAGAACTAGAATAGCCATACATATTTGTAAATAAGAATTTATTCCCTCTACAACCATCTACTTCTCAATATTTCCTTTAGAATATCCTGCTTTCTCATTTCCCTTTTCTTAGTGCTTAGTTTCACTCAATAGGGAACCAAAATTCTTCCAAACATTCAAATATGGTTTTTATAACAAGTTTATACTTTTTGAAAACCAAAATACAGAAATGTAGTGTAGTAAAATGTATACCCTTGCATTTTCACACTTGTTTTGGCTCGCCTTGATTTATTTATGCTTCTTTATGACTTTTAAATTGGTCCTATTTTGCATCCACAAGCCCAATGAACTATATATTTTTATGGCTAATCCCGACAAACATCAAAAGATAAATGATCATTTAATAATTATGTTTGTGTTTCCCTTATTTGTGGACTGGGACTAAAATGACACCTACAAAGTCTTTTTCCTCCATGGGTCTTGGGACCCTGATTTTGAATGTACCTAAAAAGGTCTCATTTTGGAGTCTGTGCCCCGAGATTTGAGCCTTGGTACTAAGATGCTACCTACGGTGTCTTAGTCTTCCTTGGCTTATTTTCGGGATTCAATTTCAAATTTTGGTGGGATTTAGCCTCCTTTAATTAATTATTTCATATGTCGGCTTGTTGTGGTGTAATTTCGGGATATTAAGCATGAATAAGTATAAATACAAGGTTCCTCCACTCATTTTTCATAACAAGCATTCAAGTATTCATTCCTAAGGAAAATTTATGCATTCAAGACTAATTCATCAAGCATTTGAAGCCATCATCAAGATTCAAGCATCATGTCTAGGGTTTAGTGCATCCATTCATGTTGTTGAGCCAAGATTGTGGATGTAGCATTGAAGATCTATTTACAACTATTGTTCACATCATATCCAAGGATCCAAGATCTACATTATTCATGGCCACTACATGGTAGATTGCATATTTTTTTCACACAAATCATCCAAGGTGATATCATTTATATATTTCATATTTAATGCTTCATTTCATCATTTGGTTTGATTACCTATAAGGGGTTTGACCAAGAAAAAACCCCATTTAATAAAAATCAACAAGTTTTGCCCTTCTTTCATGTTTTTGTTTGCAAGTTTAGGTTGAAGACTTGAAGATCATTTGGAGTGAAAAGTTTTCAAAGTTGCATTGTAAAGTTGAAATCTTCACATAAACTCACCTATAGGTCAGATATGGAAGTTTCAAGACCTCAGATCTGGAGGGAAGCAAGTGCAAACCATGGAGCTCAAGGCCACATTCATAATTTTTAGAAATTCAGAGTGGGATTAATATGCCAACTTGGCATCTTAGTCCTCCCATGCATATTTTTTAGAGATTCCTTTAGATCTAGTTTCGACATCTGAAGACTCCACATCTACCTCAAAAAATAGGCAATGTGACTAATACACCACCTAGGGCATCTTAGTCCTTCATAGCACTTTTTGAAAACATTTTTTACATTTTTGAAATCCTCATTACATTTCCAAACTTCCCAAGTACACATACCCTAACTTGGTGTAGCTTAATCTCATCAATTGCACTCATTATTTGGCTTACATTACCACGTTTTGTGAGTTGAAAATTAGGTTGTCTTTTCCAAGCTTTTGCTTGGTGGTGAACCCTTCAAACCTAAAAGAACCCCTCATAGGTCATCCTTGTTGAGAATTGACTCACCTTTGAGGTTGATAGTCAATCCAATTTGGGATCCTAGGACATTCTTGAATGGTAGTTGGAGAAAAGTGATGTTCTATGTCCATTCTTCTACTAATCATTTTAGTGAACCTGACCTTTTTGAGAATTCATATTCTGATTTGGAGTCCATTACATTCCTAGATCTAGGTTTCATTCATTCTTGCATTGCATATTGTGTTAGTGAAATTTCATCTAGGGTTTCTCATATTTAGTGAAAATTTCATTTAGGGTTTCTCATATTTGCATTAGTGAAAGTGCATATAGGTTGCATTTTTGCTTGTTGGCATCATTTTATCTCATTGAAAAATTGAAAAGTGCATTATTCGTCATCCTAATTACATTTAGGAACATTGCTATTACATCCAAAATTGATAAAATTGCATTCACTTTTGCATCTAATTGCTTGTCACTAGTTACTTTTTCTTGTATTCATTTGCACAATTTTATGTTTCCAAACATCAGGTCCCAGGGTAGGCAATTTGGGAACACTATTAACAACTTAGAATTTTTTGTTTTTCTAACAAAATCCTCCACTGGGACAAAAACCCCCTTACTGGAATCTTAGTCCCTCTCTGGTTTTTACCTTAGAATCCTGTCTGTGTTGATTGCATTCTATTCCAGTTTCTAGAACCTTCAAATTCCTTCATTAAGACTAAAATGCCCTTACTGGCATCTTAGTCCCTATTGAGTTTGAAGCTGCAATTTTTTAGGATTTAAGTATGCTTTTTTGTTCTTCCTAAGCCTCCTAGTAACATATACTATAAGTTTGGGAAGTTTTGGCAACATCTATTTTATGCATGTAGGTCAAAAACATCAATTTCAGGAAATCATTTTTGAAATCAATTCAATTACAAGTATCATTAGACCTAAAAATGCTCACATTTTTAAAACTTTGCATAATATGGATAAAACTACTTTTCACTTTTGCATATACAATGTTTATATTCATAAAACTTTGCAAAAGTTTTATAAAAGTTCTTTTCATTTTTGGATATACATTCTTTGTATTCTTAAAGTTTAGCATTCATTGGATAAAATTGTTTTGCATCTTTGGATACACATTGTTTCAATTATTAAAGCATTGCATGAGATGGTTAAAAGTGCTTTTCATTTTTCGTCAAATAATGTTAGTACTTTATCTTTCTAGGCACATTAAGAAAAACTTTGTATCCCCTCCCTATGAGAGTGTTTTAGTGAAAGAGAATACAACCTTGGACAATCCTCATTATCATATTCATTCTTCTCCTAATATCTCTCCTATTGGAAAATAAGATATTTTGATGTTAGAAGAACTAATCAATGAGAGTTTTGAGATTCCTAGTTGTTTCTCTCCTCTTACCTCTCTTAGTGAAAACGACATTGATGAACAAGAAGAAACAACCATAAATGATCATGAAAATCACATTTGTTCTTCTCCTAGTATGTCTCCTAGTTGTGAAGATGATACAAGTTTTGATGTTAGAAGATCTAATCAATGAAATTCATGGGAATATTTATTTTCTCTCTTCCCCTAGAGAAAACACTCTTGAACAAGACAATTCAACCATTGATAACTCCCTTGCGTGTGATGAAGTCATCTTAGAAAAACTAATCCTTGAATTTCGAGAACATTTGGTTTGTATTTCTCCTAAAAACTCTCCTACTAAAGAAGATATAATGGTGGAAGAAAAAGAGTACATTGACAATATTAATTCCTTAGATGAAGATGATGAAGAGACATTAGATTCACTAAGAGACAATGAAAATGACAATAAGTCTTCTGAGGTTATGCACCTTAGATATCCCTTGAATTACTCTCCCAAGCCTAAAATCATCATCCATCCATCATCTCAAAAACCACAAACTCAAAATAAACTCGTCTTTATCCTTGAACCACCTAAGAACAATGTTTCACAGCAATTGAGTTACAATACTATTGCTCATACATGTTGATGTTACATGGAAGCATCCGGCTTCTACTTCTAGCCTAGATCATTCTATTGAAGATCAAATTAAATGATACCCTATTTGGCTATTTAATTTGAAAGGAAACGATTGATGAAGAGGCGCTTCATCATCAAACATAAATTAATATTTAATTATTATCTATGAGGCCAACTTGATTTATTTCACCACCTTGAAGAGATATGATGCTTGAGAGGCCGAATTCATATTTTCTAGAAAACACGAATCTTGTGAAGGTCGACATGAAGATTGGGGAGATGTGTCTCTTCCTTCTTATTTGTATATATATGTGATGTTCGGTTAATCATTCAATCATTGATTATCTTATTTCATTCTTCATTGTGCGAGTTCATTCATTACATTGGTTGTGAGTATCAAAGGCGATATACTTCAAGTACAGTTCTATATATTGAAGGAGGCTGATCGTAGAATTGAACGAGACTGAGTTAAAAACAAGAAGCATTATATTATTTATGTGTTAGCATCAGATTGTGGTGCGATTACTTGTCCTCTTAAATTAGGAGACAGTTGTTCTATATTCAATATATAAGTGATATATTATCATTGGGTTTTTCTCCCTCAAGTAGAGGGTTTTCCCAAGATATATATTGTGTTATTGTGTCTAATTTTTGAATTAAAATTTTCTTATCTAATCTGATCATAAAAACTATCAATACATACAACACTAGGAACAATCTGCAACCAAGACAAACACCTTCAACATCCCTCCCATTGCCTAATCCTATTTTTCCTAGTACTCCCTATTTAACTTTGCATAGTGGGAAGGAGTATGATCTTGTTGAAAAACTTAAGAATACTCCTGCTAAGACATCCCTATGGGACTTAATTCTGAATTCACCTAATTATCGCACTATGCTTCAAATAGCCTTTCAACAAGTTGTGGTTCCCTCTAGTGCAAACCCGCATAACATAGTAGTCATGATTCAAGGAATAAACACTAACATTATTTTCAACCAAAGTGAACTTCCCCCTTCGGAAGTGCAAAACCAAAATGAATATTTCATGATCATAGCTCAATACAATACAACAAGGATAAAAAAACCCTTTTTGACAATGGTTTAGCCTTAAATGTGTGTAGTGTAAACCTTTTGGATAAGCTTGGTGTCGATAAATAAAAAATCCAACCCATCTCTTTCTCTATTAATTGCTTTGATAACGTGTGAAAACACCCACTTGGTGTAATCACTTTAACTATTAAAGTTGGAAAGGCCACATTACAAACTCTGATCCATGTTATGACTGGTGATCTTTCATATAATCTTCTTTTAGGTAGACCGTTGATTCATGCTATGAATGGGGTTCCTTCCACTCTTCATCATAAAATGAAAGGCATCTACAACAACAAAGTGCACACACTTGATGTTGATCACGAGTATTAGTGTCTTACAACTTGAGAAATAAAAAAGAGAACTTCTTGAAAACATTAACACCAACTACACAAGTGGAATCCGTACAACAAAAAGACAAAGAAAAAAACATTGAAGAAGTCAAAAAGCTTTTAGAATATGATTGGGGTTCCTTAGATTTCACACCTACATTCATGGGAGAATACAAGATCACAACAAAAGACTCTAAAAATGGAAAGCAAAAAATAGACCCTTCGAAAGCATCCACCTCAACCACTTTAGAAGAAAGGACAACATACACAACAAACTTTGATCAAATTGACTATCAACAACCTTCAAATCCTAAAGAAATGAAAAAGATTTATGGAAAAGGTTATGAGATTATGAAACAACTTGGATATAGTGGAAAAGGATGCGATGCTTGATAACAAGGTATCCATGTCCCTATCAACCCTAACATGAAAGAAATAGCTAATGGTCTTGGTCATTGTCCTTTGATAGAAATAAAAAATTCTTCACTTAATAACAATACTACTGGTCTTGATTGTTATCATTTGAGGGAAACAAATAAATATTTTCTTAATGCCAATTCCATCACACAAAGCACTAACAATTTGAATTCAATAGGTTTTACATCTTCCATTAAAGAACAAAAAAAAATCTCGCAATTTGGAGAATCTTGTGTAAGTATGACATCTAATACTAAGCAATAGATATCTTTGTTGTAAAATAAAGTAACATAGCCTACTTTTTATCAAGACACTATCTTGTCGAGAATCCTTCAAGATCATTTGATATCTCTCCCTCCAAAAATATGAAATAAAT
The DNA here is from genome assembly GCA_007258455.2 of Sequoia sempervirens. Taxonomy (NCBI): domain Eukaryota; kingdom Viridiplantae; phylum Streptophyta; class Pinopsida; order Cupressales; family Cupressaceae; genus Sequoia; species Sequoia sempervirens. The sequence continues at coordinate 29,732 of VDFB02300095.1, forward strand.
TTTACCATAGGAGTTCATTCTGTGCATATCATAGAGTTCATGGTCATTCTACTAATGAATGTAAGGCTTTGAGTAATAAAATCCAACATCTTAAGGAGTTTGGTACTCTTCCTTATGTGGGGGCACCTAGTTCTTCTAATCAATACTGATTTTCACTATAGCATGTTTCTCACCAATCATCTCGGCTCACCCTTTTCCTACACTAAGTGGGGACAATGGGTTGGGTAGCCTTGTCCTTGTATGTCATTTGTCGTTGTCTCTTTTGGCTAGTTGACCACCTTTCATGTACATACAAGAGAAATCTTTGGGATGTGGATGACATCCCTTAGGTTGGCTCGCATGTGACATTCTGAGTTAAACATTTTGGGGGCAACCCTCTTTTCCTTTTTCATTTTTTGGCTAGTTTAAAGTAATTTCTCATAGCATGGTGTTAGGAATTTCTTTAAAGTGGGGGCATACATTGGCATTATTTTGGTATGATTTCATTTTTTTTTTGTTCCTTGTGTGTGATTTTATTTCTTCTTGTGATGTGTCCTTTTCTTGGTGGTGTCATTGGGCCTTGATTTCCTCCAAGAGCATGATATTTCTTTGCACTTTTCCTCTCTTGGAAACATTAGGCACAATGTTCCCTAAGAAGAGACCTTGCACGAACTAATAAAAATACCTTTGAATATCTCTCTCTTTCTTGTTATGTTGCATTTTATTTTGTACCTTATTAACTTCATGGAGGTATAGCTTTGATATGGTCCCCTGGGGCTCACCTAGGGGACACCTAGCTTCACTAGCCCTCGTGAGCGTGAATTTTTTTGGATAGTGTGTTCCACTTGTAAACTTTATTTTTGGACAAACAACCTAGACCTAGTCCACAACGCATTGGATAGCTCGTTGAATCTTGATTTATAACATCTTTCTTTTTGCTTTTTATATCTTTGATGATGTATGTTTTCAATCTATTTATGGCTTCATATATCACCCACAAGTGTGTTCCTTTGTGCCTATGTTGGTATGTCATAGTATCTCGACCTTGGGGGCTTGATCATCCCTCTTGATCATTGTCATCCTATATTACTAACATCTGTACATAGGAAAACCCTCTTGATTGTGTAGTTGGATAATTTAGTGTGACTTTGAGGCAAGTTCATTCTCTCACTAAAGTGGGGGCTAAATGTAGTTTAGTAAAATGCATACCCTTGCATTTTCACACTTGTTTGGGCCCGACTTGCTTGATTTATGCTTCTCTTTGGATTAACTGGTTTTATTTTGCATCCACAAGCCCAATGAACTATATATTTTTTATGGCTAATCCCAAAAAAGATTAAAATATAAATGATCATTTAATAATTTTTTCTGTGTCCTTGATTTGTGGACAGGGACTAAAACCCCACCTAGGGTGTTTTTGTCTTCCATGGTTCTTGGGACCCTGATTTTGAATGTACCTAAAAAGGTCCCTTTTTAGAGTCTGTGCCCTGAGATTTGAACCTTGGGACTAAGATGCCCGACACCACCTAGGGTTTCTTAGTCCTCCTTGGCTTATTTTTGAGATTCAATTTCAAATTCTGGAGGGATTTAGCCTCCTTTAATTAATTATTTCATATGTCGGCTTGTTGTGGTGTAATTTCGATATATTAAGCACAAATAAGTATAAATACAAGGTTCCTCCACTCATTTTTCATAACAAGCATTCAAGTATTTGTTCCTCAGGAAAGTTTATGCATTCAAGAGAAATTCATCAAGCATTTAAATCCATCATCAAGATTCAAGCATCATGTCTGGGGTTTAGTGCATCCATTCATGTTGTTGAGCCAAGATTGTGGATGTAGCACTGAAGATCTATTTCCAACTATTTTTCACATCATATCTAGGGATCCAAGATCTACATTCTTCATGGCCACTACATGGTAGATTGAAGATTTGTTTCAAAATGCATCATCAAAGGTGATATCATTTATATAATTCACATTTGGTTTAATTACCTGCAAGTGTTTTGACCAAGGAAAACCCCCATTTACTAACAATCAACAAGTTTTTCCCCTCTTGCATATTTTTGTTTGTAGGTTTAGGTTGAAGACTTGAAGATCATTTGGAGTGCAAAGTTGTCAAAGTCACAAAGTTACATTGTAAAGTTGACATCTTCATAGAAACTCACCTATAGGTTAGATCTAGAAGTTTCAGGACCTTAGATTTGGAGGGAAGAAAGTGGAGACCTTGGACCTCAGGACCACATTCAAAATTTTCATAAGTTTAGAGTGGGACTAATATGCCACCTTGGGAGTCTTAATCCTCCTAGGAATATTTTGCAGAGATTCCTTCATATCTAGTTCTGACATCCAAAGACTCCACATCTTCCCCAAAAAATAGCAGTAGGACTAATACACCACCTAGGGCGTCTTAGTCCTCTATAGCACTTTTTGATAGCATTTTTACAATTCCAGAATCCTCATTACATTTCCAGACTTCCCAAGTACACATACCCTAACTTGGTGTAGCTTAATATCATCATTTTCACTCATTATTTGGCTTACATTACTTGGTTTTGTGAGTTGAAATTTAAGTTGTCTTTTCCAAGCTTTTGCTTGGTGGTGAAACCTTCAAACCCTAGAAGAACCCCTCCTAGGTCATCCTTGTTGAGAATTGAGATATGTTGCAGATTCTTCTTTTTGATTGAAAATATTTATAGATCTGAAACTTTCTTCACATCTTCACCAAGTTATTTAGCAGAGTCACCACCTCATTTAAGAGGAAAAAATCTTCAAGAAATTGAAATATCTTCAATAATGAGATTTGTTTTTGAGTTCTTTCCACGAGAAAATCACCATAGATCATGAAAATTTCAAGTATGTAACAACAATTTCTTTCTCCATGTATGAAATATTTCAATATTTGAACCAAATCTTCAGATCAAAAAACTTATAGACTCTTTTCCAAATGGATAATTTTGGAGCTTCCCCAATAGAGTTGCCAATCTGTTAGTTATTTTTTGAGAACCAAACTTAATCTTAGTCATTCTCTATGAATCTGCCACAATTCAATGGTCAATAATGGTGAGGATTGGCCAATGAACAAGTATAATCATGTTAGGCTTGACCTCTACTCTTCTAGCTCTGTGAAACCTAGGAGGGTGATCTTGACAATGTTTGAATTGATACTCTTGTTCCAAATTACCAATAACATTGTGACAAACAGATACATTCACACAAGCTGCTAATTAGATAAAATCCTTGAAGGATTTGGCTGACCCTTTAGCAAATTGTTGCCTAAAGCAAAGAATTAGTTGTACTTCATAACACTTTACTGTTATTACAGGTGCGTCAAGCATTGTCATTAATATTTGTGTTCTTTTTTAGGTATGGGAAAGCTCACTTACATCTAGGGTAACCAAATTAATAGACCAATATTTTATCCATGGGTAACAGATTCATCTTTATAACAAATTGTAATAAATTAGCAATTAAACTCAACATTTATAGACTATTGTTATATTTCCTTGCAATACATAACTCTAGATAGTCATTCATATGCATTGCTACTATTAAAATGTTATGCCTATTACAAACTAGAATGCATACCTAAGACTCAACACTATTTTATTTCTCTATGCTTGAATTAAAAAATTTCTCTCACATGAGCTCAAATGCTTAACCATCAAAAGACCCGTGCAATTGGCCTTGAATTCCCATTTATAGAAACATGGGAGCAACAAGCTTTAGGTCAAATTACACCTAAATTCACATTTTACATTTGAAAAATATTTGCATTTCAATTTCAAAATTTACCAAGCGGTTATATTTGCACCTTTGAAAGAGGGGAAAAGCATATAAGACAAAATTCATTTCCATTTGCTAAATAATATTTACCCACCTTCCAAAAGGAATCTTTCGCTCATTGCAACAACATCAAACCATTTTCTTCATGAGCCAAAATTATTCTCCACGTGCATGTTCAGTCAGCAAAACTTCAAAATAAGAAAATCAAATAAAAAGAGAGAAGGCAGACCCATCCATGTTAGCACTTGTGTCATCAATCTTCATGTTGGGGAGAAAAAAATATATTGCAATACTTTAGCAAAAGCCTAATCTATACTGATTCTAGGCTATGCATTGTTTTCTGCCATTCATTATTCACCATTTTTCTATCAATTTTCATAACACGGGCTCAATCTGTAAACCTTTCCATCCATGTGTTATACTCATCCTCAGTTGGTTGTTTTACATCCAACAACTTCTATATCTTTGTACTGTGTTGATTGTACCTTGCATCAATTCAAACTCTGGCCTCTTTAATGAAAGTGTCCATTCTCATTTCAACTCTAACCATGTTATCAATGTTGGGATTCAACATGGAGTAATTAGTAACACTTAGCATCATCTTAGCCTAAGGGAGAAAATATCCCAACTCATCCTTCCACTTAGCAAAATATTTTAACTCACCCTTATCATCTAGTATTTTGGGCATGTCATGCCCCTCCATATCTCTAAACCTTCTTAATTTGTTTTGGAGTTGCATCAATAAATACCCATGAAAATTTGTTACTTCATTCACCAAATCAATGGCATGTAATATTTGAGGAACATTAGTGGGAGCTTCAGGATCTTCTTTCATCTCAAACATCATTTCCTTTAGTGTTCCTACTATGGTGCTCCATTTACTCCACTCAAATTGAAAATCCTTTTGAACTTGAAAATATTTGATGTTGGTCTCATGGATATTCTTGTAAGTAGCCCACACATCCTAAAAAATGTCATTGGCCACTTTAACTATTTCTATCTTGGCTTTCTTTGTGTTGTCCTTTTCTATTTCCAAGTCTTTTAAAATTTTAATCCTTAGTGCCAATGTTTCCCTGTCTTATGTAGAAAAATCTGAAGAAGAGGATGAAGACAATGCCCTTATTGACTGGCTATCCTAAGCTGTGGCTCTCAACTTATTGTGCTCATCAAAAACTTTGTTGTAATCCTTTAGTAAGGCATCATATTTCTTTTAGTAAATCTATGCAGTATCAACACTAAGAATTGCAGCATGCACAAACAATTTTGGAGTTATATTTGCAACCATTTTTATCACCATTGAACTAATGACTTCTTCTATATTCCTGACAAGCTCATGCTTCACAATGTTGGGTGCCATAGACCAAATTGTAAGGGTGTGCAATTTAGGACTATAACTAGAGCCAAACACCCAGCTATCAAAATGCTCTTTAGATACAAAAACCTGTGGATCTATCCTTATAGCATCAAGTGAAATGGCCAATGTAAGAGTGCATCCTGAAAGAAACATCATTCCACTTTTTGCTACAATTTTCCTAGCTTCCTCAAGAGTGATGGTTGCTATTTCAGCCATGATTTTCTCTTCTTCTACTTTTTCTGCCTCCTCTTGTTGAGAGGGGTCCACACTAGCTTTGGCTTGCTCAATTCTTTCTTTTATATCCTTACTCCTTTGTTGAATGATGAATTCTTTGAACTCTTTTATTTGTACAAAGGTATCATTTGCAATGAATTAATCATAGGCCTTAACCCTTGGATCATAATCAACCTTCTCATCATATTCCCATTTAGCAATTCTATCATGTGGAATATTAGAATTAAGAGCATCATTAATCTTGGGAGAAGAGAATCTCCTCTCCACCTCTTCAGATCATCAGGCACATGTTCTACCATTTGCACTTCCCTAATTTTCTTAACACCTCCTCCTTGAATATCTTTAGACTACCCAAGAATTTCCATGGCTTGATGTTTTTGTTCTAGGAGAGCATGTGCTCTTTCAACAAATTCCTTGACCTTTACTTTAAACTCCCCATTTTGATAATCACTTATCTTTTTCATAGCCCTCTACAGAGGGTTTTGAATTTCATCATATGGGCTCACATAGAATGCATTTATTTTTATGATTTGTTCTTCTATGCTATAATTGGTAGTCCACTCTTTCTCTCTTGAGATAACAACCCCATCACTTAGGTTTTTAAGCATATCATCATAATATAGAAAAAAATGAGGAAAAATAGATAGACCTTTTCTTCTTCTCTTCTCTTCTCTTTCACAAATCCTTTTGGGTCGGAACTTCTAACCTCATTGATAGGCATCCTGAGGTTATTCACCATTATCCCAAATTTATAATATGTTTCTTTGGTAGTGGCTTTGAAAACACAAAATTCACACTATGGAACTACAATTGAACCTTTCCTAAGAGTTTTGAACAACTCCTTGTCCATGAAATCCAGCTCCTGCATCAGTTACATGAAATCCAGTCTATTATAGACATATAGGGGTAGAAAATGTGGTGCCACCTTAGCACCATAGGCCTTGATCAGTGTATAATCTAATTGTATGAACCAATCAACCCACTTATGATTTTCTTGTGTTCCTTCTACATCCCTAGGGGGCATGATATCCTTGATAACTTTTTACAATCTTTAAATGGATGCAACACCCAAGCTCTCCCAAATTCCAAACCTAATAACATTTCCATATAACAAATAGTTGAGTGGGGAAAATTCTCTTCCTAGATATGGGTCCACAGTTGGACCGGAAAGTGATTGTTCTCTTCATCCTTTTTCCTTAATTTCAATTTCTTTTCCCATTTCTCCTATCCCACAAATAGAAGCATGTGCATCAATAGAGAGTAATGTGGGAAAGCAAATGGGAGATTTCCCTACTTCAAACTAATAAGTCCTTTATGCATCTACTCTGCAATGTAAGCGACATAATCAAAACCCTTATTTGAGTTTCAGTTTTGTATGTCAATTATCATTACCTATAAGTTAGTTTCTCTTCTGGCATCAAAGTTGTGAGCCAAAACCTGATTCAAACAATAATATGTGTTCTTGAAATAATTCACAAATTCTTCACATTCAAAACACTCTAGGTCCTTAGGCCCAAATCCTCCCTTCCCATCTTTTTTGTGCTTTGCAAGTGTATTATTCCTATATCCATATCTATTTTTCTCATAATCATTTCTCAAATCTTTACGAGTGATGCTAATTGTATAATTAGGGGTCAACTTGAACACCTCTACAATTTTATCCCTTGTCACCTCAAGGATTAAAGTTCCATTTTCACTTTTTATCTTCCTGTCCTTGGGATCCTAATGTCTTGCTAATTCTAGCATTACATCCACCTCCACGAATACATTAGGCACAACTAGCATCCCTATATTTAAACCCCACAAATTTATGGCTAGCCTTCTGGCATGTCTTCTATTAAAGGCATACAAAAATAGGTCCCATCAACTTTGTGGTTGAGCAGGCTCTCCAATCCCATCAACAATATCAATTAGCCTACTTTTCACAACAACCTACCTTGTGGGTCTCTTTCCAATTTATGATCCTCCTTCATTTACATCCTTGGCTGCACCCTCCATGAATTTGTCATGAGTTATTTTCTTACCCTTTGGATTTACATGTGTTTCTAGCACATTTGGTTTGGGGTTCGATATACTATCAAGAGTCTTAGGTCTCTTAACCCATTTTTTTTTGGGTTTCCTTTCCGTCCTAATGCTAGGTTCACTAGGTTCAAATTCACTCATTTCTACATTATAGCAAGTCTAGGATTTTCAAATTTAAATTCGGTGAAATGACCTATTGGATTGTATTCTCAAGAAACAGGTTTTCAAAACAAAACCGTCATAGATCTTAAGATAATTGCACCAACCCAATTGAAATTGCACTATGCAATAAACCCTATCAAACCCTAGAAACCTAAACTATTTAGAATTCTTACTAATCCCAAACCAACATAATTCAATACAATTGCCAGGAAAATATGAGATAATTTTGCTTACCCAAGTGAAAATTTATTGTCAATGCCTTTGTAACTATTTTCTTATTAATGTGTCTAATGCTGGAAAGGATTTTGGTAATAAGATGGTGGCCATTGAGGACTCCTCGTACAGGATTTTTCCAATGTGGAGCAACACAAGGTAATAAGGGGTTTTGATGAGGATGATGTGGAGAAGAAAAAAGCTAAATAGGAGCCTTTAAAGGTAAATCCTCTCTATGAGGATTTTTCTTATCTCGATGATGACTCTACCTCCATGTTTGAATTGCTAGAAATGGCTAGGGATGGGGCTACTAGAACTTTTAAGTTAGCTAAGTGGACTCTCCAAGAGTTCAATAAGATTAATATTAAAATTAGAGGTTTGAAGGAGAATCTAAAGAATGTTCTAAAGGGCTTGGTGTCAGACATTCTTATTGATAGAATTATGGACCTTGAAGTTTCCTACCATGATTTCAAATCTCTATGTGAAGATAAGTTGGCTACTCTAGAATCCAAGATTCTAGGAATGAATGTGGACATTAAGAAGCTTTTACAGGCGTGCCACATCTTTGTGAGGAAAATCACAGACTCCTTGGAAGTCATTTTCAGAAAGATAAGTGAGCTTAGGGAGGATTAGGTTTACTTCTCTAAGCTTATGGAGAAGGAGCACTCAGTTAAAGGCAAGGGTAAAAAAGTTACTAAGGATGATGACAAATGACCTACTGTTAAAGGGTCAGCTGATTGGAAGAGATCCTTTGATACTAAGAAGAAGGAGCTACTCGATATGATCAAGAGGCATAGAAGCCAACAACTTGAGGTTGCCAACACCCTGAGTAGTTTGAATTAGTGCCTAGTATTCTTATTAGTTGCTTTCTATTTCCTTGTGGGTTTAGGTTTTTCTTCTGTTATTTTGTTTTTTTGATGTTGATGGGTGTTGTTGGTAGAGTATTGTCTTATCTTTAGACTTGCACCCATTTTGTTTTTTTTTTTGGTTGATGGATTGCTACTAGTGACTTTTTGAAAATCCTTTTTAGTAGCATTTAGTATCTTTTATTGTAAAGGGTTTTGGGTCCCTTCAAAACCTGTTTTCCCTTATAATCAAAACTATTTTATGGAGCTCCTCACATTGTTTCCTTGAACTTGATTAAGTCTTATGCACTCAAATGGTTTTAATTGTAAGAAATAATTAGCCAAATACCTTCTTTATGGCTTGAGGATGGAGTGTATCACCATTAATGGTTGATAGAAATCTCACGCTAGTGAGCTAACACTTAGCCATTTAAGTTTAAATCCTAGTTGTTTGATCATTTTGTTTTAAAACATATCAGTGGCTCTCCTTTAATCTTGATACTTTTCTTTTTTCTTTTAGTGATGCACTATGGATGCTGCCACATAGCCCTTTAATTACCTTGGTGACCTTTTATTTGGTATACATCATGTATCTCTACGTTGGTTCATGCTCCTTAGGGTAAATTTGTGATGCCTTAGGACCTAACAATGATCAAAATATTCCATCAAATATGCCATCACTCATCACTGATATGTTCCTTAGATCTTCATTTGTATCCATGATTGATCAAGGTGGCACAATGGGCAATAGACTTAACATTCTATCACTCATCATGAATGTGCTTCTTCCTTCTTGAGTCCTATCAACAATGTGAAAATCTGCGCAACAAGATCTCAATCATTAGATCAAGGTCCTATTTTCACTATATTCATCTCCCATTGTGCATCACTAATTCATCTCTCATTATCTAGATCACATCAGCAATGGGAGAGAAGTGGAAATAGAACAATATCTAGGCGTGTGTACATGTTTCAAGATCGAAGGAACTGGGAGCATTGCTCTCAGTAATACTTCAAACCAATGGTTGAACATTAGAATAATAGACCTCATCACTCATCGCTACTTTGAAAAAGGTAAGAAAAAAAATATCCCTGATGAACAATGAAAGGAGATACAAATAACTTATAAGTATATCACACATCACCAATTCAAAATTTAGAACTCATAGGAAATTAGCGATAGTGATAAGGATTAGCGATACAAAGGACATTGCTCACATTGATCATCTCTACTTTGAAACTCAAGTTTTAAACTCTATCCACAATGAGTGATACAAAGGGGACAAGTTCATCATGCATCACTGATTCAAGCCAAGTGGACTAAACGCAATCAGTGATGAGTGGTAAGCAAAGTGATGGATGAGAAATTAAGTGAATCAATTTGGCATGTTATTACATGTTGTTTTAAAGAGGGGACTACCTAGGAAAATGTAAGATAAGGCCTTAAAATACTTAAGAAAATTTATATCAAGGATGTAAAGACAAAACAAGGCCGAATTATCAACCTTATAAAATAAAGGAATTCCTTGGACCAAAGCACATGAGAAAATTTAAGCGATGGGTAACAAGGAACCCTAACCACAAGGGGCTGGTCATTTCATGAACTCAAGGACATAAGTTGTTTTAAAATAACCAGAAATGGGCAATAGAATGTCAACAAAGGATTAGACAAAAATACTAAGGGTTTAGATAATGGAGAATATCTTCTAAGTAAAACAACTCCCCACATAAAACCCTAAACCCTAGTCCATACAGACCAAGAGAACACTAAGGAAAATGCATTTTATAACTAGTGGAACATTAAACATAAAAGGTTTCACCAGACTCCTCACTCATAAAGTAGTGCTGAGTTGTCTACCAAAAAAGTAGCATGAGGTGTCAAAAGTGAGTCGACACCTCTAAACCTCTTAACTAACTTGACACCTCATAAACGCAAGTGTCAAGGCATGCCTAAGTAGGCTTATCACCTAAGTGTATGATAAATATACACTAACACCCCCTCTTAAGCATAGCCTAGGTGGGTAAAAAGGAAATGGGTCCCAGTTATGAGGCTTGGTGAGGTATCCCTATACAATGGAATCTCTCATAAATGGAGAAAGAAAACTCGATGGGAAAAAAAATCCTCCAAAAGAGAGATAAGAAGAAAATAAGGCTAAAAATTCCTCCCCAAGACGATGTTGTTGTTGATGTATACCACATGCCAAGAAGAGATCATAGATGAATGAACTTTCTCTCGATAAATGGTTTGGTGAAAATATCAATGACCTACTTTGAATATTTGCAAAAGACTAAGTCAATGATCATACCATGAATAATCTCTCGAATATAATGCATATGAATCTCTATGTGTTTCATTCACTAATGTTAAACTAGATTCCTACATATTTTAATGGTGCTTTGGTTATCATGATAAAATATTGTGGGCTACCTGAAAGGAATGCCAAACTCAAAAATATTCCTTCAAGCCATATATCCTAATTAGCTAATTTAACAACCCCCCTAAAATTTTCCTCTCTAGATGATATAGTAATAGCATTCTACTTCTTGATAGACCAACTAATATGACCTGAACCAATTGAAAAAATGTAACTTGAACTAGACTTATGATGCTCAATATCACCAGCCCAGTCTTAATTTGTAAAACTAACCAAGTCAACTAATAAACCAACTTTGTAATGAATCCCAAACCCAAGACTACCATGAAGGTAATGAAGGATCCTCTTAGCTACTTTCTAATGCATCTCATGATGTTCCTACATAAATATCAAAACCATGCCAACTACATATGAAATGTATGGTTTGGAATGATTCAAGTATATAAGACTACCAACAAGTTGTCAATACAAGGTAGAATCAACCAATGATGTAGTACAAGAAGTCTCAAGCTTGATTCAAAATATAAAGGGAGTCAGAGATGGATTACATGTAGTCATGTGAAACTGTGCAACTAAATCAAGAGTATACTTAGGTTGTGAAAGAGTGATCCTTGAATCGGACTATGAAATCTCAATGCAAAGGAAGTAGTGCAATAAACCCAAGTTTTTCATAAAAAAATTATCTTGAAGTGTTGACTTCACTATTGCAATTACAAATTAAGTCTTCCCAATAATCAAAAGATCATCAACATATAGAATTAATAGAAAAATTAAATCATCTTGCTACAATAGATACACATTAGGATTTGAATGTCATCTAGTAAAACCTAAAGATAGGAGGTATGAATCCATCTTCACATACTAAGCCCTAGGGGCTTATTTGAGGCCATAACGATATTTCCTAAGTATCAAAACTAAGGATAAATCCTGAACAAACCCTGGTGGTTATCCCATCTAGATTTTCTCCTCAAGGTATCCATGAAGAAATACACTCTTCACATCCCTCTGATGTACAACCCATCCATGTATTGTGGTTATAGCTAGTGTGAGTCAAATCAAATTCATCTTAGAGATGGGTGCAAAGGTTTATGTATAGTCAATACCTACAACTTGTGAAAAATATTTGGCAACCAATCATGCTTTTTATTTATCAACTCACCCATTTTTTGTAAATTTAGTTCAATATATTCATCTACATCAAAATTTCTTCCTTGCCTTAGGAAGAGAAGTCAAATCCTAAGTATGATTTCTAATTAAGGAATCAAATTCCTCATCCATAGTAATATACCACTCAGGTATGCCTGATGCCTCTCTAAATGTATGCGGATCAAAAACTGAAGCAAAGAAGGCATGTGGCCGCCCTTGAGAATCTATCTAATTTTTTGTATCATCTACTGGATCATATACTCATGTATCAATCCTATGAAGTGATTGTAGAGTTTGAGATGTTGGTGAGTCTAGTGCAAAAATTTCAACTTCTAATATAATCCTTGAATTGGATGAAGGAAAACCCTCATCATTGTCATCCCTATCAAAACTGGAACAAGAAGAAAATACTTCACTAGGAATTTTCTATGAGTGATTTGAATCATCAGAGGAATAATCAAGATTTGGTGAATCCATAATATGTTAATAAATGCTAAGTATACATTTAAGAGGGGTTTCTTGAAACTTAACACTTATCTCAATAAACAACTCATGTGTGGTAGGGTGGAGTAGGCTATAGCCTTTTACACCATCAGAATAACTAACAAAGATGCAAGGTTGAAATTATGGATCTATGGCCTTGTGATGCTCTTTCAAAATGTGTGCCATGAAATGAGAGCCAAAGACCCTAAAATGATAAACTGATGGTTTCCATCATTTCCAAGATTCAAAGGGAGTGATACCCTTCAAGGATTTATACGAAACTCTATTTTGAATATAACATGTGTAGTTGATTTCTTCTACCCAGTATGATGGTGTGAGGCCCTTAGATTGAATCTTACAATTAGCCATCTCTTTTAAAGATCTGATTTTTCATTTAAAAAAATCATTTTATTGGGGATATAAGGAATTGTGCATTACAAATATATCCTCTCTGCTATGCAAAACTACTCAAAACCATTGTTGACATACTCACCCCCATTATCTATTTAGAGAAATTTCATGAATTTCCCTGATTTTTTTGGGTATGGACTTTGAAGTCTTGAAAAGATTCAAATACTTTTTATTTTTTCCTATGGAAGTATGTAAATCATGAGAATTCATCGATAAAGTATTTAGCCTTTATAAAATATGGATGGGGAAAATCCTCTAAAACATCACCGTGAACAAGTTCTAAGACATGTGTTTCCCTCCATGATTTACCTTTGTCATTTTTTTCTTCTGGATGTTTACCAAGTGCACAACCTTCACAAAGTCCTTTAAAAAATTTAACCTTTGGTAATCCCTTGACCATATTATGTTGACATAGTTATTCAAGATAGCAGTAGTTAAGATGGCCAAACCACTCATGCCATAATTTGCTAACTTCATCTGAATGTGTTAGCAATACTTTTGGAGAAATATCTATGGAAAAATTAGAGAAGGTATTTAATCTGGATTGGTGATTTTCCTCCCTTATTGCTACCAACTTTTTTCTTTGCATTCCTCTTATCTCAGCTGAATGTGGAGAGAAATATACTCTCACGCCCTTCCCTAGATGAGTTATTTGATACACCGAAAGGAGCTTAGTTTATAGTGAAGGAATGCTTAGAACATTTCAAAATGTTCCTCCTTCAACTTCAAAAAACCCTCTCCCTTTGACCAATGCTAGATTATCATCACCTAAGGCAATTTTGGACATACTGGATTGCTCTAAGGATGAAAAAATGACCTATGAAGAGCCCATATGGTGTGAAACACTAGAGTCTATAATCCATGATGGAGATGAAGATGTTGTAGCAACTAAGGATTTTACTTTAAATTTCTATTTTCCCTTAGTATTTTCCCTTAGCTAGCCCTATATATTATCATATTTGAGAATATATGTGAGATGCTCAATTTGTTTCCTCATGCATTGATTTTCATCGTGTCCAATTTCTTTATAAAAGGCACATTTAATTTTCTTAGTAATTGATTTACTTTGTTGAGAAAAGTTATCATTTTTGGAGTTGTCAAATTTTTGTTCTTTCTTAAGTTCCTTCTCCTTTTAGTGTTCTTTTTCTTTCCTTTTTAAGTTTGTAACTTTTCATACCCTGCAATTAGGGCTTGAGGTTTAGTAGAATTCAAAGTGCCCTTTTGAATTAATTTTTTTTTCTCCCTTGTGAGATCAACAATAAAGTTATCAAGTGTGGGAATTGACCATGAGGCTCCAAGAGCCTGTTTAGTAGAGTAGAAAGTTGAGACAAACACAAAAAAAATTGTACCTAGCTTGGAAAGTACATAAAGGACTAATTGATCCTCTTTCTTGTTAATTCCACACTATTTTAGCTACAAATTTAAAGATTTAAATTTAGTGAAGAAGTCCTCAAAAGATGAAAAACTCCTAGGACTAAGACCTATGAGTTGATTTTCCAACTCGTGGCTTTGAATTTTATCAATTTTCCTAAAGAGTTTGTTTAGAGCTTCCCAAACTTCATTGGGCGTTTTCAAGTTCTCAACATGGAGTAACAATTAAAGTGAAAAATTTAAACATAGAAAACAAAATGATTGGTCATACTAATTGAAATACTTTTCTTTTTCTTTAGCTATGTTGGTTTCTTTTTCCATTCCTATAGTTACCCTAAATAAACCTTTGTTTTAAAGTACAAGAAAATTTACTTTCAACTTTCAGTCATGGTAGTTGAAAGGTGTTAGGGGTTGTACAGTAACATAATTAGACTCCATGTTGTTAAACTTAGATAATTTCATTGTAGAAATGAAAGAATGAATAACTTAGAAGTGTGTGCAAAAATGAAGAAATGACACAACACACAAAAACACTTCTTGATGAATTGTTAAAAAGACCACCCACAACACCCCCTTTGATTACTTCTTTCCAGCCTAATTTGGAACTCTATAGGAGTGCTTTGTAACTAGTCCAAAAGGGGCATAAACTGACACTTTAAAATGTGAGTGTGATATTATACCCATTGGATTAGTGGAAAAAAACAAGCACTTTTGCAAAAAATGAGACTCAAATTCAAGTTGTCGTGTAAAATTTATTGAGCTTTGAAGTTTTTCAACCTTGCAAAATAAACTTTCCTTCTTAAAAAAAAATCTTAGATTGCTTGAAAAAGATATTTTATCCAATATTTGATAGAAGATAAAATAATTTGAGGAGAAATTAAGCCCTCTTGGGCTGAAAAAGACTGGGGGCTTAAAAATATAGAAGCCCCCCCCGTTCATTGGCATCATCCCTAGAGTCCTTAGAAAAACCCGCAACCTTAGGAAAATGCATGGCCTAAGGTGCTTACCTGGGGTGCTTTCTGTTGGTTATTTTTTTAGAACCAAACTTGATCTCACCAAATGCCTATGAACTTTCCATAGTTCAATGACCAACACTGGTAAGGATTGGCCAACAAACAAGTAAGGATTACTAGGCCCTTCTACTCTTTGGGCTCTGTGAAGCCCAAGAGGGTGATCCTGAAAATGTCTATACTCTTGTGCCATTTTATCACAAACATTGGAAACAAATAGATACATCCCTATTAGACACAAATAGACAAAATTCCTTAAGGATTTGGTAGACCCTTTAACGAATTGTACCTACAACTAGGAATGAATAGTACTTCATATCACTATACTACAATTACAAGTGTGTTAGAAATTGTTGTAAATATTTGTGTTCTTTGTCAGGTGCAAGTGGCTCACTAACATCAAAGATGACCGAAAAAATGGACCAGTGCCTTATCTGAGGGAAATAGATTCACATATGCAATTATAAAATAAAATACATTAGAAAATGGAAACAAGTATTTTTATACTATTGTATATTACTTTGTAACACACAACTCGATATGTCAAGAATTAGAAACTTCTTAACAATCCTTGAATTTCACTTACAAATCTATGATCTCATTTATGCACTTATTTAGTTCTTTGAACTAAAGAAAAAGATGAAATCACACATTCAATTAGAGTAATTGAAGCCGAATAAATGAACCTTGATTCCTTTATTCATAATTCGAAAGCCAAAATTATAGAGGAGAGAAACTAATCTAGGAACTTGCAATTATTATTCATATATCTTTGTTATAGTAGAAAAGTTAAGCCTATTATAGATCTAAATACATTCCTAAGACTTAACACTAATCTATTTCTCTATGCTTGAAATTATCAAAATTACTCATACATGAGCTTAAAAATTGCTTAACCATCAAAAGACCTTTATAATTGGCCTTGAAATCCCATTTATAGAAACATGAGAGCAATGAGCATTGAGCCAAATTACAATCAAAGTCACATTTTCATTTGACATACATTTCAATTTTAATTTCAAAATTCCCTAGACAGTTACATTTTCCCTTTGCAAAGTGGGGGGAAAGCATATAAGATAAAATATATTTTCATTTGTTGAAGAAGATATGCCATCCTTCCAAAAGGCACCTTTCACTCATTGCAAAAATATTATAATATCTTCTTCATGAGCCAAAATGTTAACCATTTGAACACCTAGTCAGTAAATACTCTAAAAGCATAAAAAGTGGTAGAAAGAAGGAAGAATGACTCATCCAAGTCAGTATTTGTGCCATAAACCTTCTTGATAGGGACAAAACAATATTTTGCAATACTTCAATGAAATCCTAATCTATACTATTTCCAAGCTATGCATTATTTCTCTCCTGTCTGTTATTCACCATGTTTATCATCACCTTCACACATACAAGCTCACTCAATAAACCATTACAACCATGTGTTGTATTCATCTTCAGTGGGACATTTAGCATCCAATAAACTTTGTATCTTTGTACTATGTTGGTTATACCTTGCATCAATTAAGGCTTTGGCCTCTTTGATAAAAGTGCCCATTCTTGCTTCAACCCTAGCCATAATATCAACATTAGGATTCAATATGGAACAATCAATTACATTCAACATCATCATAGCCTGTGGAAGTAGCCCTCCCAGGTCATTCTTCCATATATCAAACTCCTTTAACTCACCTTTGTTATTCAATATTACAGGCATACCGAACTCGTCCATTTCTTTGAATATTTTCAGTTTATTCTAGAGTTACATTCCCAACTTTCCATGAAAAGTTGTTATTTCATTCCCCAGGTCAATAGATTGTAATTTTTTAGGGACATTTGTAGGAGATTCAAGATCTTCTCGCATCTTAGGAATCATTTCTTTTAAATCCCCTACCCTAGTGCTCCATTTTCTCCATTCATTCTAGAAAGATTCTTGAACATGTAGATACCTTAAGTTTCAACACATCATCAACTCCGTTCACAAGGTTTTTTATCCTATGTTTCAACACATGCTCAAAAATGTCATTTTCCACTTTAATAGTTTCAAATTTGGGCTTCTTGATGTTTTCCTTCTCTGTCTTTAACTAATTATTCAAGTCATTAATCCTTAAGGCTAAGGTTTCATTGTCTTGCGTAGAAAAGTCTAAAGAAGAAGAAGAGGATATCAAATAAAATCTCCATATTGACTAGCTAGCCTGAACAATGGCTCTCATCTTATTAGTTTCATCCAAAGCCTTATTAAACTCCTTCAACAAGGAATAATATTTCTTTTGAGAAATTTGTGTTGTATCTTCATTGAGCATTTTAGCATGAACAATTAACTTGGATACTTGGACATGAGTCATATCTATAGCTCCCTTCACTACTAGGGAACCAATGACCTCTTCAATAGGCCTAGTGAACTAATTCTTCCTAGTATTGGGTGCCATGGACCAAATTACAAGAGTATGCAATTTTGGACTATAACCAAATCCAAACACCTTGTCATCAAAATGTTCCTCAGATATAGAAGCTTGAGGGTCTCTTCTTATTGCATCAAGTGCAATAGTTGAGGTGAGTGTGCACCTTGGTAGTGACATTATTTCACTTCCTGTGACAATATTTTTTGCCTCATTAGGAGTAATAGCTACAATCTCAACCATAATATTTTCTTCCTCTTCCTTCTCAACCTCTTCTTGTTGAGAAGGATCGCCATTAGCCTTTCCTTGTTCAAGCCTCTCTTTTATTTATTTTCTTCTCTTTTGAACCATGAATTCTTTGAATTCCTTAGTTTGCACAAATGCATCATCCACAAGGAACTCATCATAGGCCTTGATCCTAGGATCATCATCAGCCTCTTCATTATAATACCATTGGAAAATTTTATCCTGGGGAACCTCTAAGTCAAGAGCATCATTAATATTGCAAGGAGGGAATTTATTCTCGACTTTCTCATCATAAAGCACATGCTCTACCATTTGTTCCTCCCCAATCACTTGAATATCTTCTCCTTGTACATTTGTAGGTTGCTCTGGAATATCCACAACCTGAGGTTGTTGCTCTAAAAGAGCTTGTGCTCTCTCAATAGCCTCATTTTCCTTTTCCTTAAAATCACCACTCTAATAATCCTTTAACTTTTCAAAATCCCTTTCAAAAGGGCTCTTATTACATTGTAGGGACTCAGATAAAATTCATTTCTCTTCATAATTTTCT
Source organism: Sequoia sempervirens (assembly GCA_007258455.2). NCBI lineage: Eukaryota > Viridiplantae > Streptophyta > Pinopsida > Cupressales > Cupressaceae > Sequoia > Sequoia sempervirens. Next base: position 48,308 of record VDFB02300095.1, read on the forward strand.
CCTCTCCTCAATGTCACATATGGATGTCCATTCATTTTTCTAGATATAACAACCCCATCACTAGTAAATTTTCTCAACACATCATTTGTATACAATAAATGGTGGGAGAACCCAGATAAACCCTCGTGTCTTCTCTTTGCATGCATAAAACCTTCTAGGTAAAAACTCCTAACCTCATCAATAGGTAACCTGAGGTTATTCACCATGATTCTAAATTTCTCATATACCTCTATGGTAGTAGCTTTAAGCTAATCAAACGAACATTAGGGCACTAGCACAGTGCCCTTCCTAGGTTTTCTAAACAATTCTAGGTCCATAAAATCAATTTTCAACATCAACTCCATAAATTCCAATCGGTCAAGGACATATAGGGGCAAGCAGTGTGGTGCTACTTTGGCTCCATAAGCCCTTATTAGAGTATATTATAAGAGAAAAAACCAGTCTCCCAAGTTATGCTTTGTAGTTTCTCCTACCACATCATTTGGGTGCATGATGTTTCTGATTAGTTTTGAAAGCCTATGAATGGGTTCTAGACTAAAACTCTCTAGAATAACAAACCTAATGACATTACAAAAGATCAAATAGTTGGAATTGGGACAATCCTATTCCCAAATATGTGTCCGCATTTGGACTAGCAAAACATTATTCTTATTATCCTTTTGTCTTAATCTCAGCTTCTCTTTCCATTTATCCTAACCCATAAATAGAATCATATGCATCAATAGAGAATAATGTGGCAAAGAAAGAGGGATAATTTCCTTCTTTATATTGATAAAATCCTTATGCATTTATTTTGCAATATAAGCAACATAATCAAAACTTGTGTTCCAATTTGGACTCTGTATATCTCTCACCATCACTAACAAGTCAATGGCTATCCTAGCATCAAAATTATGAGCCAAAACTTGATTCAAACAATAATATGTGTTCTTGAAATAGTCAAAAAATTATTCACACTCAAAGGGCTCTATATATTTAGGGCCAAATCTTTCCTTTCTCTTTCAATGCCTTACAAGAAATCTACTTTTGAATGCACATCTATTCTGCTCATACTCACCATA
>VDFB02300096.1:0-35391 GCA_007258455.2 Sequoia sempervirens
CCTCTGTCTAAATTATAATTATAATGACTTGGAAAATTAATTAAAAAAATATATGCAACAAAAAATTATGAAAAATTATCCATGCCCTGGATACTAGTGTGACAAATCTGTATTTTAAAAATTAGAATTGTATCCTTTCTATAAAAAAGTTACGTGATACTGAGTAAACATCACTTTTGAAAAATGTTGTTCAGTAGAAAAATAAGTTATTAAAAATTACATAAAATGATTCACAATTTATTTTTAATTTTTTTAAAAATATAATTAGAATCTACAAACAAAATACAAATTACTAGTTTCCTTCATCTTCAGATTCTTAATGGGTTAGCTGCTATGGGTGTAAGAAAGTGAAGATTTGGTGAAAAATGTTGATTTCAATGTCAAGTTTGGCCAAAAAGTGTAACCCATTATTATGGGATCACCCTACGTGAACATGGTCTCTTTCATGTGTATCCCTCCTCCTGAAAATGTGAGTGTAATTCTTGATATAACTTTCACCTCGCATGATGAGCCACTTAGTAAGGAGCCTTCTCCATTATACATTCTTGCTTGAATTAATGGAAACATACTAATTGGTGTCTTACTTGATTTGACAAGTCAAGTAAATATGATAATGAAAGAAACTCTATTTATAAATAGTTTACATAAGGAGAGATATGAAGAATTGGAGACCACTCTCCATACCCATGATGGAATCTCTATTACCCCTATGGGTGCTATTTCTTTATCAGTCTTGGTAGGACCTAAGGCTGTTGATGTGTCATTTGTTGTGATCCTAGAGTCTGATATATTTAGAGTTAGGCTAGGAATTCCATGGCTAGCCTCTATGAACGGTGTTGCCTTTGTAGTCCATAAATGCTTAAAGTTCCCCCATGAAGGTATTGTGCGTGTTGTGCATGACACTAGCTATAAACCGCTAGTGTCACATGGGGGCTTCTCACTAGATCACTTTTGGCTTTCCCTATTTAGACCTCTCCCTCCTAGGGGAGATTTGTTATATAAGGATTATGTTAAATATAAGATTGGGAGATTAGTGTCAAAGGCTAGTTATCCAATGTCTCCTTATGTATCAAGTTGCCTCATCTGCCCCACCCAAGGGAAAGGGGAATCTTTCTTGCATTCTAGAGACTTCTCCTATATCTATAGTTCCATCTACTTCTACTTTTCATCTTGATGTAGTATCTTTGATTTCCACTATTTTTCCTCACATGGGAAGTGTGATGATTCCCACATGGAAAAAAGTGAAGAATTAGGTTTTTGAGCTTCTTGTGCTACCCATGATTCCCCATCTCATTGTCTATAGCAAGGGGAAGTATACCTGTGGGGTTGTTCCAACTTCTCATCCTTCGTGGGATCCTACTACTCTTCCACTTGCCCCTAAGGAAAAGAATGGGAAGATTCCCACTTCCATGGTGCCCGTGATTGTTTATGCTCCTATGCTTCCTCCTCCTACTCCTACCCAGGAGACCATCTGTCCACCAAAAATGATTGTGAAGGATACTCCTACGATTGATCAATAGCCTCTGGTCTTTTCTCAGGATGCATCTTCTAGTGCCCACAATTGATATAACCTTCTTGCACGTGAGTGCAAGCATAGACAAAAGGATTTAGTTGTGGAACACACTGCCTTGCAGAAGATAGATGAAGAGTCAGTAGCATTTGTCTCTACATTTTATGCCATTGTTCTACTTTATTTTTCTATTTTTGCCTTGGTTCCCATTTCCTCTATCTTGCTTCCATACCCTCTAGTGGGGCTTGATGATGCTCACACCAAAAGGGTGCAAGTATTCATCACTCCCTCCATGGAGACCACTCTCTTGATGTCCCTCCTGGACATCCCTCCTTTCTCATAGCTCATAGACATGCCAAATATAATGGTGATGTCTACTATAGATTTTTCTTCTTCCTCATCCACTTCTACTTCTTTTGTGGGGATTTAGCATCCTTCGCTCAAGAGAAAGCTAGAGGATGAACTCATTGTAAGTGGAGGTCAGAAGAAGGGTTCACCTTCTTTGGAAGCTAGTTTTGTCTTGGCTTGTGCCATCCTCATGATGTAGGTGACCCCCACATCCTAGAGTTTGTCACTACCCATCTTGATGAGGTTGGAAATGAGTTTCAAGTGCCTCATTCCTCTCCTACCCAATTGAAACATGGAACTCTAATAAAATGCATGTTTAATTTGATGCATTATATCCCAACTCTATCTTTGATCTTTGCAAGATCAATGAATTTTTCTTCACAAGAGCTCACTGAAGAAGACCATGAGGAGCCTTCTTCCTTGACCCTTATTGTAAGTGAGTTAGAGGGTACCATCCTTGCTATCCCTCCCTTGTAGGTGCACCCACCCTCCCCTTACAATGATCTAGATTGGGAGTAGGATGACTTGCTGGTCGATGAGGACTAGGGTGGTACCTCTTCTTTATCTATATATTGGGTTTGTTTATGTTTTTGTGTTCCTCGTACTTTTCTTTTTGTATTTTTTCTCTTTCTTGGAGGACCCTTGCAACCCTTGTAGGTACTTGGATATAGGCACAAAAATATTTTTGTACACTTCTTTTGTTTTTCTCATCATTCTTCTATGTGTCATGAAGTTACTTTTCAATATTGGGGATGAAGCAAAGCATTGGGGGAATTTAGGCATTCTTCCATGTTGACCCAATTTTTATTTTCACTTTGTCTTCATGTCCTCTTCTTCATGTTCTTAGAACTTTTGGGATTGATGACTATTCGTACATATACTATATTATATTTATTTATTTGTATCTATGTCTAGATTTGACCCCCAATTCTTAGATCCCCTATCTCTTGATTTCTTCATTTATTTCTACTTCTTGATGTTGTGGTTCTTATGCGTTTTCCCTCAAATGTGTGACAACATACCACAAATACATCTCATCATGTGTTGCATGCCATTACATCTCTATCTCTCCTTTCTCTCCTTAGGATGCCATATGCTACTCTGCATAGCACACACCATCCTAAGGGGGGGCTATCATGTTGTTCTAATTTTCAATAAGGAAAATTCTTTCAAAAAGGATTCCTTGGTGTAAAATTTCTTTAAAATGAATTCCTTGACAAATGAATCCCTTATTGAAATCCCTTAAGTTCCAAAATATTGTATTCTCTTGGGACTCCTAGATGAAATTTTCTTTTGAAAAGGATCTCGTATGTGAAATATTTTGGAAATTTTCCTTTGAGAAAGGAGCACTTTTCTAAAATGAAAGAGTCTAAAAAATTTCCTTTGAAAAAGGAGCATTCTTTCCAAAGGATTCCTTAATGAAAGGTCTTTCAAAAGGATCCCTTGATGACAAAATAACTTACAGAAAATGTGGTGGCTTTCAATTGGTGTGTTACATTGAATGGGATCATGGGTGTCTTGAAGGGTTCCTTATCAAAGGAATCCCATTTGAAAGATTTCTTCTCAAAAGATCTCTTTGATGCCTTGAAATGTGTTTCTCTTACCTGATATTTGATGTCACATGTCTTGGTTTTAGACATCTTATATCTTGGCATCTAGCTTGGGGGCAACCTGACTAGACCCGTCCTTTTTATGATTGTCCTGCAATGTAGTTTGCAACAACCATGAGATTATCTATCTGATTAGTGTGTGACTTGTGTCTATCTGATTAGGCTATGTATTATCATGTTGGCTCATGTCTTCTTGTGTCTTATGATTATTTTTATTTACTAACAGGGTATGTGCAGGATCATGATGGGCGAAAAAGTAGCGATATGATGGTTATGTGTAGGGTATGTGGCTAACGATTTTTTTTACCCAAAATTGATGAAACAAAAAGGGTTTTGAAAGGAGATTCTTAGCTTTCCACCAATATAAATTATGCTTTACTTTGAATTTAATTAATAATTATTATTCATTTTTTATTTGAATTATGACTAAAGTCCTGATTGATAGGCTGATTGAAAAACATCTATAGCTTTCAAACGGTATCACATTTTTTGAATCCAGAACATGCATCACATTCTATGCTTCACATACTATAAGATTAAAAAATTGAATTTCATGAAGTTTTGACCAGTTAAGGTGGTTAGACTTGCTCTGAGGTTTTATATTTTTAAAAGTTGTAATAAAATTCATAATTAATTATACTTGGAAAAAAATTACAAAAAATATGCATCACATCGGGACATGAGTCCTCTAGTACATCTTAGGTCTTATAAAAAAATATTATCATTTTATTGTGGTTAGAGATTGGTCAGGCCGGATACCTACTTTTATTTTTTCCCTTAAATTTAAGTACTCATTTAAAGTTCAAATTTTCACCAAATAGATTTAAAAAAAATAAAATATAATAGTTTAGAAACTACATTCAATTTTCTACATATTCTATTCTTACATATTTTTGAAATAATATAGATAACTTATTCAAATTTTTATGGCAAGTTGCCTAACTCTTATTTTTCTAAACTTTTTGCCACTTAAGGGCCTATTTTTTCCATGATGATCATGCACATACCCAACATGTTTTATCTATATCCTAACATGTTTGTGGTGAGATCATAGCTAGCTTCATAGGATTAGAGACCCATGCCATTTTCACATCTTGGTGGAGCTCCCTCTTTCACATCCAAGTACGTTAGATTGAAGATCTGATTCCTCGATGATATTGGTTTATTCTCTTCAACCTCTTTCTAACTTAGTGCACATACAAACTAACACATACACTCACTAAATTGGGGGAAAAATGTAATGACATAAATTTTCACCTAGGAAATTTCCAATTAATTTACCCTTACCTTAGCTTTATAAGTTTGATGATGCCAAAAACCATTTCCTTCATCCTTATATTCCCACATGTCCCTAGGGTTTAGCATTGGTGGAGGAATTTTTTTCAGGGACATGCGTACACTGTGTGAATGTTTGTGTGTCATGTGGATGTCTATGCACCACACTACCAACTTGACAGATTCTTTCCTCTAGAATAAGTAAAAACAACATTAAACTTCTTTATTTATTGTAGAAGTAGCATCTCCTATAGACTCTATATCGACAAAAAATGGTTCTTTTCCTCCATTTTGTCCATTCAAACTTCATTCTTAGAATCTTCTAACACTTCTTGATCATTCTTGCTTCACTCTCACTATATCTTATTGCTACCAAATTTCTACTTGGTCTCTAAATCATCTTCTTTCTTCAACACCATCATCACTATAGATTTACAAAGTTCTACCTCCTTGGAATGGTGGTGTCGTTCTCTCTTCCTTCATCTATCAGCCTTGAGTGCTTATAGCAGGAAAGGTAACATTTTATCTTTTCATTTTTCATCTATCATCTTGTAGAGTAGCATCCAAGTTGTCTTTTCTCTCTACTTTATTGTGTCATTTCCACTCTCTCCTTTATCATTTTCTCCATATTGTTGCATATTGACTATCCATGAATGTGGGAACACCAAAACGAGGGTCTAGCTAAGGTAGACCTCAAAACATAGCCAACACTTTTCCTATTTTCTTGTGTGTAGGTGAAGGTTCATTTGCTTGGAGTTATAACTAGAGAACTAGACCATATGTGAGTTATCTCTTTCTCTTTTTCTTTGTCTTTTCATCATTAGAATAAATTTTCAAGTATTCTTCCTGTTGTACTACTTATTTATGCATTTTTCTATTAAACTATTAAATTACAAAACTCCATTATTTAGGTCGTAAGTAGACCTTGAGTGTTTTATATTGTCATCTGAATCTCTATTTGTATAGGATTCCAACACGTCCATGAGAATCCAATGTAGCGTGTTGAAGTCCAGTTCCCATGCTGCCATCCTTAGGAAGAGAGTTGTTTTATTCACAATTTGAGACCCCTCCAATCTACTCACCTGGTCTTTGAATGCTGGAAGTTTGTGTTGTCATTGATTTCAATAAATCTTTGTTGTTGCATTAGTGTCAATAGGTTTATGAGGATATTGTTGGAAGTCTATGGAGATTCTTTGATTGGTTGCATTATGTTGTCATTCTAGTAGTACCTCTAATGACAACCTCTATTGTTGCTTTGATGAACATGTATTGGTGATTGGTGATGTTCAACCTCTTATGTGGTTGAGATATTGTAGAAGTGTTTCAAGTTATGATTTTGAGTTTGTGGTGCTTGGTTTCCAAGTGCTTTTGGAAAAAACTGAATAAAAGAGGAAATATTGTGGTGAAGAGTGTTTTGTGTGATAGAGTAGTGTTCAGTGTTTTTCTCTGCATTTCTTCATGGCTAAAGATCTATTTTTGTAGTTCAAATATGTTGATCAAAGGTGTTCAAAGGTGCTATATACAAATTTTCAAGATTTGGATCATTGTGCAAAGAAAGTTGTGTTCACCAATGTGTGAAATATCAAAGTAGTGTTGTCTGGGAGAAATGTTTTTTCCCCTCATTTCTCCATAGTTTGGTTTATTGTCTTGTGGATCTAAGGGTGTGCTTATATTTCTCATATCTATCTTCAGTTTGAGTTGTTTTTGTTTTGGTGCTCCGTAAGGTTGGATTCAAGTGTTGTAGTGTGTGGAAGGTTAACTAGTTGTGCAAGATGAATATGCTCTTCTATTGTATTATGTTGCAAAGGAGTTGGATTTCAAGTATTGCTGGAATATTCTAGATGGTGCTCAAGTATTGTGTGTGGTTCACAAGTCTTCTTTGGATCAAAGGAAGTGTACACTTAATTGTTTAATGGTGTTAACACAGGTTCCATTGCTCTTGGGTGTTTACACTAATTATGGATATGCTTTAATGCTTTTGGAGGTGTTGCATGGTGTGTATGAGTGGATTTGGGTCTGAGCTAAGGTGTGTTGTGGTCTACCTTCATTCCTTTACACCGTAGGAATTTTTTGGTGCTAAACTAATTTGAATTTGTATGTTTGAGGTGCATGGCTGACCTTGTGAATTATTTTCAAGGTTAAAGATGGTATATAGGTGTGATAATTTGAGGTGTGAAGTGTGTAATGCAAAGTGTTGATATGTGAAGTGTGAAAGTGTGAAATGCAGTGTGATATTTAATGCTTGAGACTACTAGAAGTAGTGAGCAAAAAGTGTCTACATTCTACAGAGAGTGTGAATGTTCCAGTGAAGAGTTGTGGATCTTTATATTTCTTTGAGATGGATTTCTCATTGTAACAATCTTCTATCTTCTTCTTTCTAATCTGGTAATGAGCCCTTCTTTTCTTTTGGGTAGTGAGCCCTTTGATAGTGAGCCTATTGTATTCAATGTTGCACTTACTTTATATTATAAGCTAATCTCAACCATAGTTTTTTCCCTTCTTGGGTTTTCCATGTAAATCTGGTTCTCTCATGTGTTTGGATGTGTTTGCATTACTATTTCTCATGTTTACATTCTGTGAATGCATGGTAAGGGTTTGATGGTTGTTAAGGGTTTAAGAACTAATATAGATCTAAATGTTAATGAGGGTTTTGATGTTTTAATGTACAAATAATTCACCCCCGTCAATTGTCTTGTGCATTTAACACAAAAAATTGTCATCAACATAAGGGAAACAAAGTTCTGTTTTCCCTTCCTTTTAAGTTTTTCCTTTCCTTTTTAGTCTATTAGTCAATCTAAGGTAGTTTAGGGAAGTTCTTTCCTTGAGGCTCTCTTGTGGCCTAGAGCCTTGCGGGTGATGAGTCCCCCTACTCTATAGAGATGATCCTTTATCTAATAAGTATGCCAAAGCTCTAGGGGCCCCGAACACATGTTGTGTGATGAATGGCCTTGAGGTTGAAGTGCTAGATAAAATCATGGATGAGACCATTATGGGTCTCCAGTTGTTCCTTGTAGGTAAGTGTTTGTATTTTAGAAAAAATATTGATCAAGTGCAAAAATGGATTGATTCAACTTGGAAACTAAAATTTAATGTGAGTGTTAGCACAATGTCTAATGGTTTTTTTCTCAATAGAGTCTCATAGGCCTTGGATAAAAAAATCAAGAACTATATATCCCTTTGTAAGTGGAAGCCTAGCTTTGACCCCTTTGTGGATCTTGGCTTGGCTAATCCTACCTAGATCCAATTTCCTAGGCTCCCTCTGGAGATCTAGAATCAAAAAATTTACTAGGGAATTGCTAACTCTTTCAAGAGTCTCTTAGTAGTTGATAAAGCTATTGTACAAAAATCAAGGCTATATTTTGCTAGAATATGTGTGAATGTGGAAGTTAATAAAGTCTTTCCCTCTTTGATAACTTTGAAATCAAGGTTTGGGTCATGTAATAAAACTATAGAATATGAAAATGGTATTTTTTTAGCTTTGTAGGAAGTTCAAACATCTTAGCAACTCCAAAAAAACCAACATACACAAAAAGAAAGTAATTTCCAAAGTTGTTCTCCTCCACCAAAAGGAAAATGACCTTTGTGTGATTAGGAAGGAGGACTTGAGAATCTTGCAGGCTAGCCTCTTGATTGTGTTAGAACAAGAAATATAACAACATGCAAATAGTGGAGAAAATAACAACAGACAGGAACCACCAACTTCCTCTAAGGAAAATATCCTTGAGGCCCACTATAATGTAGTGAATTTTGAAGAAACCATTAACTGTGTTTTGAACCTTCTCCCCTCTTGCCTTAAAGCCTCAAAGATGAATTTTGAAAGGTGTTTGTGTGTTTCTTTGGGTGAGGAAGATGTCTTATTTTAGGAGAACCACAACATGAGTATGAATTATTCCCTAGCCTTTCTAGGTTTGGGGATTTGGAGTCCCCTCTATCATTGCACTACTCCATGGAGGATGGTCAAGAAGAATTCCGAACTCAGGTAAATGGGAAATTAAAAAATAAAAAGAAAGTGGATGTGGAGGGTGAATAAAAATAAGGGAGACCTTTTCAAAGGGATACCAAATGTAGAGAGTCTACTTATGAGGTGGCTTTGGGAAATAGAAGACCCTCGAGGGTCTCTTGAGACAAAAGAAAACCAAAAATTAGTTTATGGGAGGTTAGTCCTCTCTTAGTCAATATTTTGTGGATAATGACTTAGTTATTTATTAATGAAGATAATGACCTGGAATGTTCATGGGATGAATATCCCATTGAAACAACACATTGTTAAATGTTTTATTATGTATATGAAAGTGTATGTTCTCCTTATCCAAGAAACCAAAATGCAATAGGGGACCTTTGAAAAGTTTGTTAAAAATATATGGCCAATGGTGAAGTATTGTATAAGAAATGTGAAAGGTGCCTCTAGTGGCCTTGATACCCTATAGAACCCTACAATACTTAAAGGAACCAAAGGTTACTACAATAGACATTACTTAGAAACGACCATGAAATATGGAAGGAATGTTGTTAAATGGAATGTCGTCAATATCTATGCCCCTAACTCTAGGTTTGCTAGAGCTCATCTCTAGAAATCCTTATCTGTGCTCATGTTAAATAACAAAAAAGTTGCATTAGATGCTAGTTGGGGACTTTAATACCCCTCTATATCCTTCTAAAAAATTGGGGGAATTGGAAGACTACTCAAATAGTATGTTGAAATTTTCTAATTTAATCTCTTCTCAAGGCCTTATGGACATTGATCTCATGGGATCCAAGTTTACCTAGTCAAACATATTCCAAGGGAACAACCACATCCAAGTCAAGCTAGACAAGGTTTTCAAAATAAAATGACTAGGGAATTCTCTTAAAGCCACATCTTTCAACCCTTCCAAGGTCTACTTCAGAATATAGTGTTCTTCTTCTAAGGTGGAGGAGTTGAGTCCTAAAGGCCCCTTTCCCTTCAAATTTGAGATAATGTGAAACCTTCATCCCTACTTTGAGGATCTTATTTAGTAGTGGAGGAATCTTCCTTGTTAGGGTATGCCTATGTTTTTCCTAGCTCAAAAACAAAAAAGGATTAAAGATAATGTGCAAGGATGGAATAAAATATCCTTTAGAAACTTCCACACTAGTTTTTCAATCCAAGATGGAGAATGGAGATATTGATGAGGAGTATTTAGGAGAGAAAGAAGATTAGGAGGAATGGTTCAAAGTTACTAAGGAGGAAATTTTCTTTTGGAAATATAAATCATGAATATAGTGGTTGCAAGAAGGGGATAGGAACAATAAATTCTTCCACCAATTGAATCTGAAGCATAGGAAAGAAACAACATTCTTCTCTTGTAAATGTAAATGGTGAAATTATAACAAATAATGATGATGTACCTATTGGGAGGTCTTTCCTTTCTCAAGATAATGGTGGATCCTAGGATAAATTAATCTTGAGGTTGAAACTCTCTTGACTTTATTCTTAAGGTGATTTCGGAGATGGAGCTTAAGGATATGGGAAACTAGTTATGATGGAAGAAGTCAAGAATTAGTCTTTGTCATTTGGAGTTTACAAAGCTTTTGGTCATGATGGTTTCCATCAATCATTTTTCAAGATAATTTATGGGATGTCATTTCTTCTAATCTTTTGAATGCTACTAGAGATTTATTTAGATCGAGAAAGAATGTTAAGTAAACTTAATGTGTATTTTATTGCTTTAATAACTAAGAAAGGGATGCCATATCCCGACAAGATTATACAACCATAAGTCTATGTAACATTAGTACAAAATTTCCTCTAAAATTATTGTTAATATGTTAAAAGGGATTCTTGATAAGCTGATCTTTGTGAATAAAAAAGGTTTTATAAAGGGAAGGAAAATTCTCGATACTACTATTGTCTCCCATGAATACATTCACTCTATGGAACATTGTAAGAAATTGAGAATGGTTTTAAAATTATATATTTCAAAGGCTTATGACACAGTTTCTTGGAAGTTTCTCATGGCTGTTTGGAGAAGTTTGGTTTTGGTGGTTAGATTTTAAAATTGATCATGGCTTGTGTCACCATGAGAGGTTCTTTGTTTTACTAAATGGTGTCCCCAACGGGATTTTACCTTGTTGAACACTCAAAATAATGATAGGGGGTGAATCTATATTCTCTAAAACCACTTAAACATTTAAACATTCATTCCAAATAGCATATTCAATTTGCAATAAGAAAGGAAAGCAAGAAATCAACCATCAACATCACATAACACATGAACACTAGATTTTTATGTGGAAAAGCCAAAGGAAAAACCACGTTAATGATTAGCTCACAATATATTATAATCAATTATAAGTTATTATAGAAGTTCTTACTATAGTTGGAATCATTATCCAAGTGGACTCACTGCCCACTTAAAGAAGAAAATATAGAAGAGAGTGGTGGAATATAGCCAAGATTTGAACTATTATAAATGCATCTATAACATGATGGGATACAGTTCCATTGAAGATCAATATACAATCTTTACCACTTCATACTAATCTACACTAACACTTTCTCTACTATGCATTCATCTTAAACTCACACAATTCACATCAACTACACATCATATCACATCACAATCACAAAAACATTGAAAAATATCTTACATATATATCTGCTTTATCCACAAACACCTACAAAATCAATTAGGTCAACCTAATTAGCTACATATTATGTAAAATATAACTTTTTGGATCAATATACACATATACATGTTTTCCATGAATCAAAATATATAACAAGTCTAAATAGGTTGGCATGGACCTATAATAACTCCTTCATAATGGATCAATACATATCCAAACTCTACAACACTCAAAGATTATTAGGTTGGCACTGATAATGACCACAAAATTCATCAACTATTTAACCTCAAACCAACACGCAAACCTCAAAAATTCATTCCACTTGGAATATAGGCAATACTAACACCTACCAAAATCTCCACAGATCTACAATAATAGATACCAATCTACATAAAGGTGCCGATTCACTAAAACATGCACACTAAACTAGAAACACTGTTACTGCCAGACTCGAACTTCTGTCACTCATAACTTTTTCACCAGAAACTAGAACAATGTGAAACTCTAAATATTAAATTCTATAATATCCAAGAAAATTACATGAAAACCATAGAGCAATATTCTACATAGTGGACCAATGCAAAATAAAATACCAGATGTCTTGTACACATGAAACTCTGTTTTGGCACTTATCCAATTTTCTCTTCATCTGTCTTCATTGGATCAAACCTTCTTGCAAATTTCCATTGGATAAACATCTTCAAACATGTTCAAGCTATATAATATGATCTTCATAAATATCTTCATACCAGATCACAATGTTGGCATCAATGACAACACTGCACAACATACTGTGCAACTTGTGCTCATGCCTTAAGCTCATAATTCATACTCACATTGCCAATAAGAATATCAATGACAAACTCCTTATTATTCCAACATTCTCCCCCTTTTTAATTGACAGAAACATGCCAAAAAATTCTCTCCAAAAATATTCTCCCCCTTTGATATCAAGGGAAAAGGGTGCATACTTAATTCTTCACATATATCAGAACTCCCCTTGACTGATTATGCATATATATATATATATATATATATATATATATAAGAGTAATAATTTAAAAGCTTTGATGACTCTCCCTAAGGGTGTTGTCTATCACTACCAGATCAAAACTTGGGCTGAAAAAGTGTCTTATACCATCCACATATATACACTGAAATTTGAACAATAAATTGAAATGTATAAAAGAAAATACAATCACCCAAAATAAGTGTTTGACTCTTGCAACTTCTCTAGGTGAGCTTGCCACTCTTTCTTTCCTTCCTCACAAATCTTCTTAGCTAGGCCAAGAATTATTCTTTGAGTTTCAAATTCCATCAAGAGTTCATCACCATCATCTAGAGTGTTGGGTTCTAGATTTAGCTTTAAAGCTTTGTCAACACTCAATATGGCACTAGAAATAGATATGAACTTAGTATTCACTAGATCCTTGAGATGACCAAACTGCATCATAATCTTTTCTTTTTGAACATGTAGTTGGAAGAACTGCTCATGTAGGTTCTCTATTGTGAACCTTGTGCTTCCATCCAGATCTTGTATTGAATCATAAGTACTAGAAGCTTTGTCAATTTGGGACTCAATTGATTCCATATCATCTTTTATGCTCTTTATAGAGATCAACCATTTCATGTAGAATTGAAATAAAACTTTAGCTTCTACCACACATTCCTGCACACCTTTAAGATTGTCTTGAAATTTGTTGTGTGCAACAACACACTTCTCCATTATATCCAACAATCTTTTCTCATTAATATTTTTTTTCTATTTCCTTCTCGAACTTCTGCTTTTATCCACTAGAATATTCCTTGAAGGAATCAAGTAAAACCTTTAGATTTTCCATACCAGATAGAGAGTTGTCAATGCCCGCACTGAGTATGCTTTCATGTAACATCTTCACCGCTTCATCAATCAGTTCTACAATTTTTTGATGTGTCTCTATAATTTCTTTTCATGTAGAAGCATGGAACACATCATCCAATTGAAGCTTATTTAGAGGGGATATTTTTTCCATGTCCACTGGCCCTTGTTGCATTGGAAGTTACAACAACTGGTTGGACACTACTGGTTGAAACTTCAATTACATACTCAACAAATTTCTTAAAGAATTTTTGGAGGAACTGGAGGACTCTCCCACTATCTTTGTACCATCTCCTTCCTTCAAATCCTTTTCTTTGTCACCAGTATTAACTAATGTCTCCTCATCCTTCCTTTCCTCTGTATTAGATGCAACCTCAGTCTTCTACTCATCAACCTTTTCTATTTCCATAGGCTTATCTTCATCCTTTTTCTCTTCCTCAATAGATTGATCCTTGTTATCCGAAGGCATTTTTGTCTCTAAGTTTCCTTGAGAATCCTCTGCACTTTCCTTAGATACCTGTGGAGGTGAGATATGTCCTATACTAGTATCCTCCTTTTGTGCCTCTATAGTTTTGACTTCTACATTGGTGTTCTCTCCTACTAGTGGAGCATTATCAGTTATATCTTTAACTATAGTTTCTTCTCTAGTAACATTTTTCTCATCTATAACATTATCCTACACATTTCATTCTTTAGTTTCATGCTCATGTTGAGCATCCTCTTATTGTGCTTCTTCTACAATATTTACATCTGGGACAACCATATCATCATGCAATTTTTCTGTATTGTTCAAATTCAACCCTAATATTTTTTCCAAGTCAACAACCTTATCCATAGACTCATTCTAGAGCCTCTCAAGATAATTTTGATCTCTTCTCATAAGGGTAGTTAACCTTTACTTAGTTCAAAATTCCTATTATACTCTTGAGCCAATGTGGCTTTATTTTCAACTGATAGAGGCACACTAATCTTTTGCAAAGAAAATGCTTTCAATTTTGCCTCTTCATCAATTGCCTCCTATCTTCTTGCATATACTACATTCCTTAGTTCTTCAGGAAATTTCTTCTCAATATTCTTTGTATTAACCTCAAAAGTAATAATATATTTTACAATAGCTTCTTCAATTGCTACTTTATCTATATCATCATCAATAGTGTACAAGGTAGCAGTTTCTCCCAACATCTCATGCTCCACAATCTCATTAAACAAAGAATCAAGTTTCATAGGGCTATGTTCCTTTATCAGATTTTTCTTCTTCTTCCTCTTCTTGTGTTCCAGTGTCCTTTTTTCCTTGCTAGACTCTATTTTCTTTTCTCAAATGTGGATCACAAAGGCTTTTTTTTCCTTTTCTATTTCCACCTCATCATCTGTATCCATAATATCAACCTTTTGGCTTTTACCACTTGCTTCACCTTGTGAAGATTTAGTTTTCCTCTTCCAAAGCAATTTTGGTCCTTCGTCTTCATCTTCCACATTCACTCCCATGTATTAATTCCTTATGGATTTTGTTTTCACTCTTCTTCTTATAGGGCCTATTGTTTGTTGTGCTAATAGATAAGTCTTTTATGTTTCAATCCCTTTCCGCTATCTCACCGGTGGTGTTTTCTCCTTTACTGGAGTACTTATATGCTCTTTTCTTTTCTCTCCTATAGTGCAGGCTTAGTCCCAAAGGACTTTGGGGAAATCGGAGGAGGGGTAGCTATTCTACCAGATCTTCTGACACTTGATGAACCTCTCAGTGTGCTATACATAGCTTTAGCCTTCTCTATGTCCTTATTCAATCCAAATGCATCTACAACTGTTGTAGTCATCTTCTCAATAGTCTTCTTTATTTATTTTTTCCTTTGATCTATGTGCACCTCCATGGATTTATCCTCATATGTTTCATATCTCTCCTCAAAGGTGTCTTTTGGTTTGCTTAGCATAAATTCAACTGAGCTAGTGATTTCATCCTCTATAATTTTATATCCCATCTCTAGGATCCACATGGTTCTAGGCCCAACTACTTGTATGATGCTACTATCTTTTGTAACTAGAACAACAATTTCATCTTTGTACTTTTCTGCCATCTTCTAAGGAATCTCTTCTCTAGCTTGCATGTTCTTCTAAAAGGTCTTGAAAAATCACCATAATGTTGCTTCCTAATCATCCACACTACCTAACCTCCTTATGTGGTCTTTGATATGATGAGATACTATTTTTTCCTTCAACCACACACTGTTCTTTACACTAGGAACCTCATTCAAAATGTAAAATAGTAAACAAACAATCGATGTGCCAAACTTGAAAGCATAATTAGAGTCTTTTGTCTTCTATAGATTTTCTAGAAACTATAGTCTCAATAGTTCACATAAATTATAGTCAACTCCCTTCTCAACCATCTCATATACTATATTGATGGTAGTTGTGGATATATAATTTTATTTTTTGGTGAAGTGTATTTTGTATCCAATAATCATTGAAGCATAATTCACTTCCAGGTTTCTAATGTTCTTGATTATTAATTCCCTCTTATCATATGCCACTCCAGTTAGCTCCATTACTATTTCATTTTTCACAAACTCCAGTGCCATAACTAGTCTAGTTGAACATAAACCTATAACAACCCTAATCGCCTTCTTGTTGATGAAGTGAGGTATGTCAAGCCATAAAAAATTATCATGTATTATGCTCAGAGTGTATCTAACCCATGCATCATCATGGTAAAAGTTAGGGAAACTATTCCATACATCAAGCTTCTTCTCTACCAAGCTCTCAAATTTAGCTTTCAATTCATAGTCATCTTTGGTGGTTTAATTAACCCACACATCACTCATTTTTCCATGATCATATTCTTCCAACTTTGCATGAATATAAACCCTTACATCCTCTATGTGCAGAACCCCATATGGGATGTGCAAAAACACACCATCTAGATCATGCACTAAATATTTATCGGGATGCCATTTGAATTTGGGTTAGGAATTTTTTGTAACCTCTGTACCACTTATGGTAATACATATTTGCAGAAAATTGAAAGTTCTTTAAAAAATTAGGGAAAATGGAAAATGAAAATACCTTTTAAATTGCTTTCTAACTAGGGTTTTTCTTGCACCAAATCTCAATTACTTTGATCACTCCACTTCACTCTTCATCTGCTCTTCTCTCCTTGATTTTTTTTTACAAATAACTTTTGATTAAGTGAAATCTCTTATAAATCCTTTATAATTTGACCCAATTTCATATTGAATGCTTCAGTTGATAAAGATGTCAAACCCTAACTGTATGCACAATCAACTTCAAATGCTCCACAAATTTCTACAACTCAATATTTTTCACCGGTTCTTTCTCCAAAAGGTCAAGCATATTGATACACACCTCATATAAATATGTTAAAGCATCAACACCGCCATTTCTCTAGTACAAGAGATACATAATCTTCTGTTAGTGATCCCCATAAGACAAATCTTTCTTCTTAGTTTCTAGAGGAAACATCTGCACCAGATGCTAGCACAGACACAAGATTAGTCTCATTTTCTTCCTTCTTTTTCCAAATATTGTCCATCTCTTTCTTCATCTCTACTGTATCAACCTTTTTTACCAAATCATTCTTCTTTAATATATTTTTATTCTTCACGTTCTTGCTTCTACAAAACTTAGAGATATGTCCAAGTTTACTACAATTGTGGAATATGAAATTCTTTTGAACATTCTTGCTTCCATTCATTCTAGATCTACATTGATTAGCTTTATTCCCAAATCGATTACATGCACAACAATAGCAATTAAAATATTGAATCCTCATACCATTGTTATATCCATTCAAATTTTGATTTCTACATTCACTATCCTTATGACCAAATCTCTTGCATGTAAGGCACTAATTAGGAAAAGGTTGTACATTCTTATTCATTCTACTTCTATGTTCCATAGCTTTATCTCCAAATTTATTGCAAGAATAACATCAATCATTAAAAAATGAGTACCTTTTTGAATTTGGTTGTCTGATAGGTGGTCTTTTGAAGTTTTTCCTTTGATTCCAGAATTTCTTGCCATTGCTCTTCTTATCCTCAATCTTCTTTTTCAGTATTATTTGGAGTTTGATCTAGCTTTGAGCTTTCACCTTTATCAAACCCTAATCCTTCTTTGTATTTAGATTCTTTTTGGTTTGCAATCATTTCATCAAGCTTTGTAGAATTCATCTTGAGTTTGTCCTCACAATTCTTTTCTTTTTCTAGATTTGGTTTTAAGGTCAAAACTTCTTCAAGTTTTGAGAATTCCTTAGAATTGTTTTTCATTTTAGAAATCAGGCATTCTTCAACTCTTTTTCCTTCTTCAACTTATACTTTCAAACTACTAATTGTTTCATTAGCTTGCTTCAAATACTCATTGGCCTCCTTATGTCTTTCTCTAAATTTCTTGATTTTCTCTCTCAACTTTCTAATGCATTCATATACTTCTTTAACAATTTCTTTCAGTTTTCTTTCTTCACCTTCAATTCTTTCTATATCTTCAAGATCTACTTTGAGTTATCCATTCATGTCAACCATGCAATCTTCTTCTATGAATCCAACTTTAGGAATCTCTTCCAGAGGAGCAAGAAATCTTCTAATACCCATGTGTTCAACTTCCAAGATCTTCCCCAAGAGGTTAATCTCCTTCCAAGGAACTAGGATATAATACCAATTGTTGAACACTCAGAGTACTAGGAGGTGGGGGTGAATTAGTATTCTCTAAAATCACTCAAACATTTAAGCATTCATTCCAAATAGCATATTCAATTTGTAGTAAGAAAGGAAAGCATGAAATCAACCATCAACATCACATATTACATGAACACTAGATTTTTACATGGAAAACCCAAAAAAGGAAAAAAAAATGGTGAGGATTATGTCATAATATATTATAACTAGTTATAAGATATCACATAAGTGTTCACTGTAGGTGAACTCACTATCCAAGTGGACTCACTACCCACTAAAAGAAGAAAAGATAAAAGAGAGTGGTGACACACAACAAATATTTGAACTATTACAAATGCATCCACAACATGCTAAGATACAATTCTGTTGAACACTTAGAATATTGAGAGGGGGGTGAATCAATACTCAATTAAACCATTTAAAAATTAGCCAAGTGGACTCACTATCCACTAAAAGAAGAAAATATAGAAGAGAGTGGTGGCACACAACCAATATTTGAACTATTATAAATGCATCCACAACATGCTGAGATATAGTTCTATTGAACACTTAGAATATTGAGAAGGGTGGTGAATCAATACTCAATTAAACCATTTAAAAATTAGCCATCCAATTACTAGAGAATATTCAACTATAATAAGGAAAGAAAGAACAAAAATGTCCACATCACATAACACATGAACACCAAGATTTTTATGTTGAAAACCCAAAATGGGAAAAACCATGATGAGGGTTAGCTCACAATATATTATAATTGGTTATAGTATATTACAAAAATTCTCATTGAAGGTGGACTCACTATCCACAGAGAAAAGATAGAAGAGAGTGGGGTGGCTCATGACCTATTTTGAATAGTTACAAAATAATCTACAATATGCAAGAATAAAACTCCAATGAAGCATAGATACAAACTTCACACTGATTTGGATCAATGCTCTTCTCTACTTTGCATTCATACAATTATGATCTCAACATTCACAACTTATCTCTACTCTAATCAAATTTTTATCACACAAATTGTATCTATTTACACTCTAGATTCAAAACACCGATTTTTTTTTACCATATATATTGGCATCAGGTGTAACATCAATTAGGTCGGCCTAATTGGATGTAACACACAAAATTTAACTTTTTGGCTTTGAAATTTATCATCTATAATACATGCCTCAATTCAAAGTTAAAAAATCCTTATGATAGGTTGGCGTGGACCGAAAATAGATCTTGTATAAGGCTCAACACATATTAATCCTTCATATACACATCAAACGTGTTAGGTTGGAACACCATAGGACCTAAACAAAAATTATTCAATAGTGTATTTAGTTCACAACATGTGGATTTGATATCATGCTATCACTTGGAATTCACACTCATCTGACATTTGATAGCTTATATTCAACACTAGAACACAAAATATTCATTCGCGGACAAGTGTGGAATCTCCCACACTAGTACACTACAAAAAATGACTATATTATACCAAAAAAAACTGTCACTCATATCTCCCAAAATCCTTCACCAAATCAGATGAAATATTGTATTTAGAATCTTCTAAAAACTATAAAGATTATGTTAGAATCATAGAGAAAAAATATTTCTTTGTGATGTGGTGTGAACCTAAAAATTGATACATTGTAACACTGAACTGGTAGTTTTGATACTTAAATTTTCATACCATTAAATTTTTTGGACCAAATCTTCTTGTACAAATAGCTTCCTCAACACCTCAAAACATGTTAGAATTAATCAAGATAGTCCACAAAAATGTTGAAATCAATGACAACACTGCATAGAATTGCTATGTACATTCTCCATGCTCATGTTTTCAATCAACATAATTAATGAAAATCTCCTCATACTTCCAACAAGTTCCATGTAAACTCAATTTACAAACTTTACAAACTTCATATTGATTTGCACTAATGCTCTGCTTTGCACTGCATTCATATTAAACTCAGACAATTCACATCAACTGCACATCATATCACATCACTATCACTAAAATACTGAAAAATATCTTACATATATATTTGCTTCATCCACAAACACCTACAACATCAATTAGGTTGACCTAATAAGATGTATTATACAAAATATAACTTGTTGGCTCAGCATACACATATACACACTTCACACCATGAATCAAATCTTATAACAATTCCACATAGGTCAACATGGACCTAGAATAACTCCCTCATAATGGATCAATACATATTCAAACATTGTAATACTTAAAGCTTATTAGGTTGGCACTGATAATGACCTAACAACAAAATTCATCAACTATTCAACCTCAAACCAACACGTGGACATAAAAAATTCATGTCACATGGAATATAGGCAACAGTGACACCTATCAACATCTCCATAGATTCACAATACCAAATACCAGTATGTGAAAAGGTGCAGATTCACCAAAACATGCACATTGAATTGGAAACATTGTTACTACCAAACTCAAACTTCTATCACACATAAGTTTATCACAAAAAACCAAAACAATGTGGAAATATGAATATATAATCCTCTAATATCTTAGAAATTCACATAAAAAATGTTGAGGAATATTCTACACAATGGATCATTGTGGACAAAAATACCAGATGCCCTATACATAGGAAACTCTGTTTTGACACTTAGCCAATTTTCTCTTCATTTATCTTCACTAGATCAAAATTTCTTGTAAATTTCCATTGGATAACCATCTTCAAACATGTTTAAGCTAGATAAAATGATCTACACAAATATCTTCATAACAAATCATAATATTGACATCAATGAAAACAATGTACATCATACTATGCAACTTATGCTCATGCCTTGAGCTCATACTTCATGCTCATGTTGCTAATAAGAATATCAATGAAAAAGTCCTTATTATTCAACATCTCTTGTGGTAAAGGTTTATGGAAAGGAAACCCATTTTCTCCCTACCTATTTATAATTGTAGCTGAGGTCCTTGGGAGAAGCTTTCAAAGATATTTGGACCAAGGACTACTCAAAGGGATTAAAGCAACTTCTTCTCTTCCATTAGCTTCCCATCAATAGTTCATGGATGATACCATCCTTTTCTATGCTACCTTAGTTTTTGAAGCTTCCAATTGGAAATCCATTCTTCAAGACTATGCTAAGGCTTCAAGAGGCCATGTTAACTACTCTAAAAGTAAGGTGTACTTGTTCAATGTAGATCAATAGCTAAAAGACAAGGTGTTGAGAATTTTGGGTTCTCAGGAGGTTGTTTTACTAGATGCTTATCTTGATATCCCCCTAAGCACTAAAAAACCCCAATAACTTATTGGAATGGTATTATAGAAAGGATTTAAAAAAAATTGGCTAGGTGGAAAGGTAAAATTTTAAGCTAGGAAGGTAAGATCCACCTCAAATCCTCCCTCCAAAATATCCCAGTCAACTTCCTTCTCTTTTCAAAATGCTCACTTTTATAATCAAGAAAGTTGAGAAAATACAAAGAAACTTCCTTTGGATAGGAACATAAGAAAAACCTAGGATAGCCCTAGTAAGCTGGGACAAGGTTTGATCACCAAAGAAAGTTGGTGGTCTAGGGATAAGAGGATTAAATCTATTCAATAAAAATCTCCTCTCTAAAAATGGCTAGTACCTCTTGGAAGGTCTAAAGGATTAGGTTAAAATAAGAAAATCTAAATATATGGGAAATGTTGATCTAGGTTGTTTGTTGTTTTCTCAAGAATGGCCTAAGGGGTCAATTTTCTAGAAAAACTTAATGAAAATAAGAAATACTCTCAAGCAAAGTATTAGAAGAAGAGTGGGTAATGATAGGAAGATTTTATTTTGGGATGATGCCTGGGGAAGGGGCCTTGTGCTATCCTCTATCATTCAACTAAATCATATTAAGTAGGATCTTATAAGACTTAATGAGATTTTCTTACATGATTATGTTGATTGGGAAGGTGATTCCCCAAAGTGGAAAAATTTTAGTGATCAGTTGGCTGGGTTGAGGGTCTTAGGGGGTGGCAACTATCTTGATTGGCTCGACCCCTCTCCTCTCTTAGATCCTCTAATTAGATATTTCCTTCTCTTCTATCATAAGTGTGAAGATGAATGGATTTAGAGTGACAAAACTTCATGTATTTTCTCTATTAAATCTACATACACCATGTTGGAGCTCACCTTATCTCTCCCCTTAGACCTTTGACTGAAAAAAATGGAATGCCAAACTCATTCCAAAGATTAACTGCTTCTAGTAGGCTAGTGCACATGGGAGTATACTTACAATTGATGTTATTAATAGAAGATGATTTCAATTTGTTAATAGGTGAAATATTTTCTTTGAAGAGGCTGAAAGTATCATCCATCTATTGTTTCATTACCCTTTTGATAAAGAGTTATGGAATCATGTCTTACGTATGTTATTGATTGATTAGGTGTTTCCCCACTCCCTTAGGGAATTTATTGAACAATGGAATAACTTCCCCTTTTTCCACCAATTTATTGTGGAAGTATGGAGGAAAATTCCTCTGTTTATTTCATGGAACCTATGGAAGGAAAGAAATAATAGGATTTTTAGAGATCAACGTAGAAGTAGCATGGAGGTTTTCTTGAGCATTAAACATAAAATTTAGGATAACATAAACTTGAACTGAATTTTGAATTCTCTAAAATAATTCCTAACTATAGGGACCTTAGAGTCAAATAAAACTAAGGAATTAAAAATATCAACAAGAATTAATTGAGCCAAGATTTTGAGTAGAAGAATGACAATCTAGACTCCTCCTAGTGATGGCTAGATTAAGCTTAATTTCAATGGTTGTTCAAAAGGTAACCTAGGAGCACCTATTATGAGTGGTCTTATAAGAGACCACAAGGAAATTTTTATTAAAGGATATGCTAAGTTTTTGGGTATTGCTACTAGTAATAAGGCAGAGGCTGCTATTGTTTGGTGGGGTTTGAAGAGGGTTAAGGAAAGGGTATTTAACAAAGTATTAATAGAAGATGATTCCAAATTGATCATAGAAATTATTAAGGGAGTTGTTGATGCCTCATGAATTATTAAGAATCTATTGGTAGACTAAAAAAGGATGATTGAGAGCCCTGATCAATATATTCTATTGTACACTTACAAGGAAAGGAACAAAGCAATTGATACAACTTCTAATGCGGGGATTTCTTGTTTGCAATGGGAAATTTGGAACTATGAGGATGTCCCTCAAATAGTAAAATACATGGGTTTTGAAGAGCGTGTGAGAATAAATAAACCAAGGATCAATAAGGATTATACTGAATTTGGTTCCAATAGATATGGTTATTAATTTTTATTGTTGGATTCTTGCCTTGGGT
Organism: Sequoia sempervirens; assembly: GCA_007258455.2. NCBI lineage: Eukaryota > Viridiplantae > Streptophyta > Pinopsida > Cupressales > Cupressaceae > Sequoia > Sequoia sempervirens. Next base: position 23,188 of record VDFB02300096.1, read on the forward strand.
ACTTGATTTATATCCAAAAATATGGATTTAAATGTTAAGGATATGTTGAAAAGGAATGGGTTTGGGTATGATATCCAAAAGGTTGGATTTTCCTTGACTAATCAAAGGAAAATATTACAACACATGTCTTATATTACTTTTAGTATCTACTTACAAAAAAAATCTAGAGTTGGTTGGAGTTTTTTTCTTGTGTCGAAGGGTAAAATTCATATCATGAAATTAAGTGATGAATGCAATAAAGATTATGTCATTAAAGATTTATGGATTAGTAAAATGGAAGCCCATCTAGTGATTAATAATATTTTGTAAGGCTATCACCTTATTTCTCCAAGTCCCAATAAAACTTTTAATAAAGTGGCTTTAATGATTTTGTATGGCTACCTTAATGTTTACATGTTTCTTGGGTTTAATCCTTCGATCATTAGGGTTAAGCATAAGATTCAACTCAAATGGAGTATTGTGGGTCTAATAATAAAAGATAAGTGAAGAGATTTCTCTAAGGATCATTTAACTAGCTTGTATCAATCTTCAAAATCTGTTTTGTCTTAGCATTTTTATAGAATTACCAAAATCAACTACATTTGATTTCCTTTTTTGTTTGATATATGTTGGTGAGGTGAAGTTGTGTCTAGAAACCCTCTAAAAATGTGGTGGGAAGGCTTTGGGATGAGTATAGGTGGGCCAAGGAAGCGCTTTGAACCCTTATCTTGTGTTTCCATCAAACAAAATGTCAATCTTTGGAGGCTATTCGAGGAAGTTGAAATGACACTTTTTTTCCAATCCATGAAGGGCTTTAATGATGATCTTAAATTGAAAATTTTAACCTCATGGAGGGAGGGAAATGTGACTATTGGAAGTATTAGCTTCGAGGTGACTCCCAAACTCATTGCTAAGGCAATGAGGTTGGAAAGTAAGGGAATTAAAGTGGTGAAGGTGAGCAATGGGAATTTCCAGCGTTTTAATGATAGCTTCCTCGACAAGGATGAGAAGTTGAGGAGATTTAAAAATGACTATTATAGAGAGAAATTTTGTGCTCCATTCCATATGGTGAGTTTACACATTATGAAATATTTCAATCTTGAAGGAAGATATAATACTATCTATGGTTATTGCTTTCCTTTCCTTAATCATATAAGGTGTAATGAAAAAATCAATATCCCCTTCTTTCTTTTATCTTCTCTGCATCAATGTAGGGCCAAAGGGGCCTCCCCCCCACTAAACCAAGGCCTAATTCTATAAATTTAATCATTTTTTTCCTCAACCCCTTAGCCATTTCTGGCCAAGAATGTTAAGCCCTTGCGAATTAAGCCTTTGAAGGATAATCCTTGTTTTATTAAACACAACCCTAACCATCACAAGAAGCCAAAAATATGATATCTTGTTTAGTGTTGTTTTTCAAAACCCTCTCAAAGGAAAAAAAATCTAATCCCTCTCAAAAAATAAAATTCCTAGAAAATCCCACTAGTTCAAAATGAAAGTGCCTTGACCCTGATGAAAAGACAACACTAAAGAGTGTTATAGTTGAAATTTTACTCAAGGATGATGGAGGTCAATTGGATGATTTGAGTAGTGGTAAAGGGGAGAGAAGGTTGGCTAGCCAAAGGGGTGAATCAAAACAAAGACCAAGACATTATAAGGAAAAGGTTGGCTTTTGAAGAGGAGAGCAATGAGTCTTCAGATGATGAGTATTTCCCTGTGTCTGAAGAGAATGAACTTGATACTAGCCAAAAATAACTTGAAGTGGTGATTGAGAATTAGTGTGACAGAGATAACATTAGTGATGACGTGGAGGAGATGAGGAAAAAAGTGAGGAAGAGGAGGAGAATGATAATGATAGGAACAAGATAAACATTGCCATTGAGGAAGAGGAGGAAGGAACAAACCTAGAATTGGAGGAGGATAATGTTAATAAACATAAGGTAATGGTGAGCACAGAGGAGGATGGTGATATGGGAAATGGTACTCTCCAAATTTTTAAGAAGTAGTTTGACATTCTAAAAGAAAAGATGGTAGAGCTCGAGAGTGTAATGAGATGCATTATATCCAACACTCATGGGATTATGAACTAGGCCATTTTTGGAATTGTTACTGGGAAATATAAAGTTAGGAAAATGAAATGTAAGAGGGAGGAAAACCAAGATGAAGATGACTTGATGAAGGATACTATGGATGATTATAAGGACACCTAGAAGAATGACTTCAAGCTGCTCAAGAAATAATAGAATCTCATTAATAGCCCTAAGGATTAGTTCTTTGTTGGATGGTTCTCATTTTTGCTATTTCTTGGGTTATCTAGGGGCTGTGTACCTGTGTCTTTGAGGCTTTTGTGCCATTTTAGTTTTCTCTATGAATTTTTCCACTAGGATTGGTGTTGTTTTCTAGTAGTCCTATTGGCCATTGTTTCTACCTGAACTAGTGGGCCTATAGGCCTTAGTGTTTGTTTTATGTTTTATTCAGGATCATGGCCCTTACCCTAATTTTCTTATAAAAAACAATGGTAAAGTATGGTATACCTTGATAGTTGAAAGCATGCATTATACTTAAGGAAACAATATTTTCAATAAAATAATTATAAAATGTGGAAAATAAAGAATCTTGTTAAAAGTAATAGGTTAATCACCTAATTAATTAATTACTCTTGATTAATTAATTAGGTCCCATTTATTCACTTAAGATAAACTTGGGAATTTATTTTTTGCATTATTAAATTGGCCTATGTTGTCTCATTACATAGGATGGTGACACTCACCATAGGCTAATTTAATCCTCTCCTAGGGTTTTAAATCTAGGTTCTCTATCTCCTTTTTATAAGGATTGGTCTCTCATTGTAATTATTCATTAAGATTATTTTGCATCAATACATTCTCTAGTTGTTGACCACTATTATGCCTTTGATCTTCTCTTTTGTGAAAGGTAATTTCTTGCAGTTGATTTTTGGGTACTCTAGAGTTTATTTTGCAACTTCAACATGGTATCAAAGCTCCAGATCTGCAACTTCCTATTCAAAATTTGATTGATCCAACCATGAGAAAGTATTTTGGTGCATCTTGGAGTGAAAATGGACTTTTTCATTACATCTGAAGTGGTCAAAAACCTAAATATTGATTGTTGTTTCACAAAAATCTGAGAAGTTGAAATTTGAGAAAAAAAATTGCGGGTAAAATTTTCCAAGAAAAAAATCCACACAATTATATAGATCTATACAATGGTGGTCCTAGTCTATAAAGAGCTGGCTTTTTTCAATTTTTAGGAAAAAGGGGGGGTCATGCTTACCTCCTCTCCACACCCCACCACCATAGGCGATGCACAACACCACTAGAGATAGTCAAAATAGCAATACTACCACCAAATATAGCCTTGAGGGCTTAACACTAAATATTTTAGTCACCCCGATGAACAATACATCTTCCTAATCCCTCTACGACCCTTTAGCACCTACGATGGTCACATTAATGACTGAGGGCTTTGAACTATCCCCCAACGCATAGCCCCATGTGCTACCTCATGGCTAGATTGAGCAAGTTTTACAAAATTGGGTGTATCTTGAGCATCTTGTGTGCATTTTTTAAGAAAATTATATCATCAGAAAGATGGTTTCAAGCTTGATCTAGTGAAGTTGATAGTTTTTCCTAATTTTTCCTGAAAAATATTTTATAATTAATTGAAGTCAGATCTTTTTTTCTACACTTTTGAGGCCATAACTTGAGCATGCAAACTCCATGTTTTGCAAATGAATAGGTGTTGGAAAGGTGCTTCAGGTCTCTACACACATAAATATAGATAATTTCTCCAAACCATTCACCAGGTATATAAAGAATTATATAAAATGATTTTTCTTTTTTCAACTTTTCTACTCTCAAAGTTGTATTGGGGTTTGGTTTTTCTTGTTATGGGGGGTAGTTTTCTTTCTCTTTGTATCTATATACATCAAAGACTATCAAACCCTTCCCAAAAATTATTTTAGAAACCTTAAACATCATGGTGGACACCTCTTCAATTGAACATCTTATGCCACGCAACTATCATATTTGGAAATCTCATATGACTAGATTGCTCATGTGTAAGGGTTTATGGTCCACTTTGGATGAAGTGCAAACAACATTAACTCATCATTTTGACATACTTCAACATAGGAACAAGATGGATGAGGCTATGGGATTGATTTCACCACATGTTTTAGACAATATCTTATTTCATCTTGAGTCTTGCACCACTTCTAGGGATATGTGGGTGAAGTTTAGTGATCTTTTTGACACCATTAATGAGTTTCAAGCACTTTAGATTGAGACAAAGTTGAATTTTTGGTACTTTTTTCTTTCTCCTCCATTGAGGATTTCATAGTGAAATTTAAGTCCCTCATATCACTTTTGCAAGGTTGTGGGAAGAATAAAACTAACAAAGAGTGCATTTTCCTAATATTGTCTAAGCTTTGAGGGATAAAACTATATCTAAAAATGATCTAGATATTTAGGGCTCATGGAAAACATAAGATTTAACGAGTCTAGCCCGAACCAAGTGAAGGTACAAAAATAGTACAAAGGAATGATTAGTTAATCTAGTTGGATAGGATTTGGCCAAGACATAGTCATCATAGATTTAGCTCAATAATATTCAGGGCTTAAGATTTAGGGTTCTAGGGTAAACAAGGTTTAGGGTTTAGGGTATTAGTTATAGTAGTAGGTAACATAGTGGTTTTAGTAGAGGCCTTAGGAATGTTAATGGGATCCACAACAAAAATAAATGAATATAAAACATAATTGAATTGAAAATAATTACTTCAATTAAAAATAATTTAATCTTATTGATCTTAATCTTATCTAGAAGATGATTTAATTGAAAAAAATTACATGATTTATAAAATACATACCTTCTCTTTGATCATAATATCTTTGCATCCTTTCCTCACGTAATTTTATTTCCTTTTTTGTTGAATATGATCATGCAATCTTATTTTTCCTTAAATTCCTTTTATTTCCCATCTCCTTTGCAAATATAATCTCAATAATTCCTTTGCCAAATTTTTTTTTGTACAATGTCTCCCAAAGTTACAAATACAAATTTTTCAATTCCACAAATGTTCCAAGTGTAAATCACTTGCAAAAATTTAGAACAAAAAGGAGAAAAAAATTATTTATTTGTTGATATTAAAAACAAAAAAATTGACCACACATATATATATATATATATGTATGTATATATGCAATTCACATAAATATTTAAATGCCAAAAATCAGCTAAAAACAACCATTAATCAAAGGTTCACTGATAATTTTTTTAATATTATTTTGTCCACTCGAAGAAACCTTCATTCGAAGGTACATTCAAATGAAGGGGAAATCTTTGATCGAAGGTTACCTTCATGTGAAGGACCTTCCAACGAAGGGCCTTAGCTAGAAATTTTTAGTGTCTGCTTCATATTTTCCTCAAAAAATTTAGTTTCAAACCTCATGTTGGACCTTCAAATGTAATTAACCTGACAAGATAGTTTGCAAGATCGTAGTCCTCAAAATGAGATTTCCAACAAGTATAATTTTAAATATATTTTTATTTTATTGTATTTATTTTCTAATTTTTACTGAACATAGGTTTTTCATCAAAGATCAAGTTCTTTGTTCTACATGTGGAAAACTAGTAAAATACTAAAAAATATTTTGAAAAATATATGTGCACTAGGTATTGATGTCCTTGTTTTTGTAAAAAAACTAATTTAATTTCGATAAATACGAAACAAGTTATATGCTACGACATACACCTATAACCAAATTATAATTACCTTAACATCAAAAAATTAATTAAAAAAAAATGCAACAAAAAATTATGAAAAAGTATCCATGCACTAGATATTGATGTTCCAAATCTATATTTTAAAAATTAGAACTTTATCCTTTTTGAAAAAAATTATGCATTATGACATAAACATCATTTAAAAAAAAATGTTGTTTACTATGAAAAACATGTTATTCGAATTTACATAAAAATTCACAATTTATTTCAAAAAAATAAAAAATATATTTTGAATCTACAAACAAATTGTCACAAATTAGTTCCCTTCATCTTAAATTTTTTAACGATTTAGTTGCTATAGGTTGCAGAAAGTGAAGATTTAGTTAAAAATATTGATCTCAAGCTCCACAAGATAATGGTAATATTTTATTTGCTAGTGATGAATAATTTGTGATCCCTTTTGGATTAGTTTTTTCTAGTGTACTATGCTCTCAATTTACCAAAATATCATGTATTTGTTCTATTATTTTTGTGCTCTCAATTGGCTCTATGCTACTACTTTTGTATTCCTTTATGTTTTAGACACCTTTTAATTTAATTACAAGTGTTCTCACCATTTATTTAAAAATAAAAAACTATGTCCGATCCATTATAATACTGTCTCCCATATTGTTTACATTTATGACATCATCCATATCCATATATTTATTCCCTACATAGACATTATTAGCACCTTATCTTAGGTTAATCTCATAGGTCCAAGACCAATCTTGTTTGCATGAATCTGATCCCTTAAGTTATAAAATTCAACTTCAAATTCAATTTTGGTTGATTCCTACTCACTTAACTAGCTATTATGAGTCAACTGAACTCATGTTTGCATGATTATTATTATGTACTTGTATTTAAAGATCTTCATTTGAACATTGATTGGCATCATAGAATCATTCTCATGCTTAGAGCATTCAAGAAACATTTATTAAAGAAACACTTCAATTGGTGCAATAGAAGGAACACCATTGACTTCAAAATTATCATCTAAGACATGCATGCTTGTGTGTTGTTTGTTGACGTGTAACATTATTGTAAAGATAGTCTCTCCTCAGGGTTGACCTAAAAGAGCTTATTTCCTGATGATTTGACAATCTCCTTAAAATAATTTTAAATACTATTAGACCTTATGCTAGAGTAGGCATTTAAACATTTCATGAATTCGATAACATAAATATACAATCAACAAAATTATATTTACACTCTAAAATCAATCCAAAACTTCATATTTGACTAAGAAAAACTATAAATTTATACAAAATTTTAAACGAAAAACATATCTCAAATTCTTTTTTTCTTTTCTAAAACAAAAAATTAATTTGTAGGTAAAAACGAGGCATTCACCGTAACTTATAATGGGCGCTTTTATGTCATAGGTATTTGTTTTTTATGGGTGAAGGAATACATGGCAAACTCACACATTGATTTATTCCATGCGCTATTTGCTTTTCCTTTTGTCGACTGCTCTTTAATTTAAGGAATAATTACATTGCAAGGAAAAACACATTTTAAGCTTTACTTCTTTGTGAGAATATAATTCTTTAACTTGAATGAAATCCTGAGTAGCTTTAATTAGCTTGATTTACAGCCTTTTACCCCTATTCCCGTAAAATATTCCACTTTCCCGAATTTCATTTAATTATTTTTTATTGATTTATTGTGATATGATGCTTGTGTGATGATGATATTTGTATATTGTGTTTTAATAAAATTGTCTTGTAGTCAATTTGTTAGAATATTTTTATCAATGCATGATCTTATTTTTATATTTAACTTTATGTTGTGTTATTGAGAGACAATTAGGTTTTAGTTATGGGTATAAAGACTTGGAATATGTAACAAAGCACCATTTACAATTGCATTTTAATTTTTTAAAGTTTTATCTTTATTTTTGGAATATTGTATTTATTTCTATTTTTTAAATAGAGGATCAAGGTTCTAGAAAGAAGCTTAAATAAGTTAAGAAGGATGTTAAAATAAATTTTCTTCTATCTTTTATAGTGAATGGATCTATTATGGATTTTAGTCTAGATAGTAAACTTTCTTTTCCAAGACATGTTTGATATCAATTTATTTAGGTCAATTTTTTATTTGTTTGATATTGTTTTTCATTTAACATTTAGAATCTAGAATGGAAGATAACAAAAAAAGAAAGTTTGGAGAGTTAATTCTTCTATCTTGATACCTATGTATTTACATCATAATTATTAATTCCAATGACATGTACTCTTTCTTTGTAGTTTTAGGATAAATTGATATGATCCAAAAATAAGGAAATGTTAAACCAACTATATTTTCATTATAATGGAAAGGAAGCTAAGAACAAAAATGCTTCCTACAGTAATCTAAGAGGAGAAAAAAATACACTTGGAAATAATATGTACCAAAGAAAAATACAATAAATTTATTCATTAGACCACAATAATGTATCTTGGAAAACCCTTTAGGGAAAAGTATATCCTCTAAACTTGAATCAATGTATTAAGTAGTACCAATATTTATTACATCATATGTCACATTATAATTTATCAAGAAGAATTCTTAGGAGACAACACCAACACTTAGATTTGGAGTAATATATCAACATAATAATGCTTGTAAAATACACCATCCAAAATCCTTTAGGGGAAAAATATAGCCTTCAAACTTGAATCAATGTATTAAGTAGCAAAAATATTTGTTACAATATAATTTGGCAAGGAGCCTTCTTAGGAAAAAACACCAACACTAAGATTAGAAGTAATATACCAGCATAATAATTTACCTAGAAAATACACTATGCAAAATCCATCCCAAGAAGCAAATAAATAGAGAAACCAATACATGAAACCATCGAAGGGGGGTCACAAATCCATGAGCTAATACCACTTAAATGAGGTGCCCAAATCTCAAGAAGAGTCTTGATGCTAAATATAGCATATTCCTTACACTTGTTATAGTAATATGTCATAACATTTCATAGTTATCATTCCAATTTGGGTGCTCTAATGTATTTTATTTCAACCCTTTAAAGATTCTTTATAATAGGAATAATGATATATCATTAGTTTGTGAATATTCTTGATCAACATGTGTAAATTTCTCTTAAAAATCTCTTATGCATCATAGATGTTCTTACATTCTTGATATGGGTGGCATGAATTGTAGAGGCCATTACTTTTAACATAGGAAGGACACTTGAGACCATTTTTCTAAAATTAAATACCTTAGAGAGGTCCATGCCACTATAACCTTCTTTTAGCTAGTTAAAGATCATTTTGATAATTTTTAAAGATAAAAATAACCTCTAGAGCCTAGAAATTATATTTTTATTTTCTCAACATTAATATTCAAGGTTGACACACCTTTCTTAACATTCTCTAACTCATTGAACAACTCACAATATTAAAGGGAATACCAACTTAGCTATCTAAATTACAAGAGGTCCATAGACTTACTATGCCACCTAACCTTCGCTATTCAACATTTTTTGTCAATGCACTACAAATTTCTATAAAGTATCAATTTTATCTAGTAATATCCTTCCATATTCCACCAAGTTATGAATAAAATGATACAAAAAATAAATGTTCTTTATTTTCACATGAAAGATTTGATTATTTTCCAAATTAAAGGAACTTTTCCTATCACTATAAACTCTAGTTTATCTTTGGTACAACCCTGCATTTGAAAATAATCATAGAAATAAAGTAGAATCTTTATAGGAATGAGGAACTATCATGTATTTTATCTCTATTATGGATAAAGCAACCACAAATTTGTCATTTACTCATGTAACTCACTGCAACATTAAATAAGTTAAATGTGTAGCCATTGGTGGGATTTATGCTATTGACATATGCTATCCAATTTAAAATCATATAACTATGTATATCAATGTAGTTTTCTTCTCTAAAAAAACATGATAAAAAAATATAAATATTTGGAAGCACCCCATAAATATCTAAACACCCTCTTGACCATAATTAATGTTCTCATCTGGGATTAGCTATGTAACAACTCAAGACTCCAACTTCTTAAGCAATGTTTGGTTTGGTGTAGACCAAAAAATACATACTACTCTTAAGCACACTAGGATATGACACTAAATTAATCTCTTATATCTTTGTGGGTAGCCATTAGGGAACAGCCTAGCTGATAAGGGCGTGGTTTGGTGGTCAAGTTGCTTGGTTGTAGTGATGACCACCAAGGTTCAAACCCTCATTGGGCCAAAGTGCTCGTAGGCCTTGTGCCTTCGCTAAGCCTTTGGGCTCGTGGGTTTGGTAGTTTCTTGTGGTTTCTTGCACCCAGGTTCATAGCTCTGAGGTCAAAAAGCATTTACCCTAATAATATATATCATAGGACCCTTCTCATTTGAAAAATAGTTCCTATAAAAAAATTGAATGAACCATTAACTTCTATTAGTTGAGCGAAAATGCTACAAAGTAGAGTAAACATACTTCCTCTACCCAATTTAAAGTTTATGTTAGCTACTGTCCCATGCAATTTTATTCAAGGGTGTATAGTAGTTCATATAATTACTTATTTTAAATTGTAATTAAATTTGAGGTGTTAATTCCCTAACTGTTTACATTGCCGACTAAAACAAACCACTTGGCAGAGGCAATTGCAACCTATCATGGCCTCGTTTTGGAAATTTTTTTTGGGGTCTCCAAACTTTATCTTGAGGGGGATTCTCTTAATATTATAAAGTGTCTTATGCTGAATTTTTTTCCTTCTTGGTCTGTTGCTCATCTCATTAATGATTCACTTTCCATCATTAATTCTTTTGATGAGATTAGAATTTTGCATGTGTTTAGGGAAGCTAACTTGTTGGATGATGGATTAGCTAATTTGGGAGTGGTGGCTAAAAATAATTGGGATGATTTTGAATCCTTGCCACTTAACCTTAAGTTCATTTCCAATAATGACCAAATGTCATGTCATTAAGGTGGTTGAGATGAGGGAAAGACTCTTTTTTATTGTTTTGAGTTGGTTTTTGGACGTTAAGTCTTGGCCTCGCTCTTCTCATAATTGCCTTTTAGATTTTCATGATATTATGGCCTATCTGTGTAGGTTTGGAAGTACTTGGTATGACAGGCTCACATACTTTGTGGGTCTTATTTGCATTGTTTTGTGGTTAGTCTCCCTAATTTTGTCTTTGCAAAAAATTAAGGTGTTGGTGGTTTCTTGTTTGTTGCATGCTGCCATGGGAGGAGCTCATTGCAGAGTGGAGTTGAGCTCTTATGAGGAGTTCTGAAGTAATGAAACTATGTGGGAGCATCTGTTAAAGCTCCAAGGTTCGAACCCTGAAGTGATGAAGGTTTTTGTTAAAAGGTGGAGTAGTAGGATTCTGCATTACAAAGGCGTGGAGTTTAATATTAATGAGGATTTCATTGTGGAGGTGACTAGTCTTTCGTCCATTGGAAGGAAATTCTATAGAGATAGAAGTGGGGCTAAGAAATCCTTTGCTAATTTCTTTAAATATGATGAGAAGAAGAAGCTCAAGGAAGTTGGTAGTGGTGAGTATGCCCATAAGTCTCTCAAGCCACTTTGGAGGGATCTTGCTCTAGCTATTATGCATTACTTCACCTTGGAAGGTAGGTCTTCTATTATTTATAGCAACCATTTCATGCTTCTGAATCATTTCTGCCATAAGGTGTTGGTTTCATTTCCTTTTTATCTTTTGTGTTTGATGAAGAATAGTATTGAGGATCATTGGAAGAACCCCAAGAAGGCTATTCTCCATGAAGGCCTTATCAATCTCATGTTTGATCACATAAAGATGAAGTTGATCCTTGTTTCTCCTAAGACTCTGGCCCACAAAAGGGTGTAAAAAATGCTAGCTATGAGATTGGTGATTTTTTGGAAGAATGGGTAGGGGATTATGAGGAGGAGGATTCATATTTTGAGGAGATGTCGGTGGAAGATGGTGAGTCTAATGAGGGTTTTGAAGCTTTTGAATCCTAGTCTAAGGGATATGAAACATACATTTAGTTGAAGGAATATGTGGTGCCATCTGGGAAGAAGAGTGCAAAGGGGAAGAAAAAGTGCCCCAAGAAAGAGAAGTCATCTGTCAAGAGGAAGGTGGAGATGTCTAAAGTTGTGGAATCCATGTTTCTAGTGAAAAACATTATTTGGGCCTTGGTAAGGTGGGTGTTGTGGAGAGCTCCCCTACTATGGAGGATAGTCATGGTGTTGGTAAAGACCTCCCTAGGTTCGTGCAACCTATGGAGACTAATGTTCAGAAGATTGAGGGTTTTGAGTGTTCAAAGGGGGTTGACCCTAACTAGGTTCCTCTAGACTCTCCTATTGGCACTATGCAGGTTAAAGGGAGTGTTGTGAAGGTGGAGTGGCTAGAAATATTGGTGGACTTGGTGAATATTCTAGATAAGCATTGGGTTAAAGTTGAGGTGATTGAAGTGGAGGATTCTCTATTGAGGAAGAAAA
>VDFB02300097.1:0-108347 GCA_007258455.2 Sequoia sempervirens
AGTCATCTTGTTGTAGTTTATTGGAAAACAACTGAATTTTTTTTTCTCATGGCCCAATTAGGTAGGAATTAGATGTTAGAAGTGTTTGCGAGAGTAGGGGAGATAAATCGAGGTTTGGGTATGATGCCCTAGATGCGAAAAGTGTGGTTTTTGAGTGAAATTGGGATGTTTAAGGGTGTTAGTGATTGAAATCTGTTGGGGTAGAAATTTCTAAAGGTGTATTAAGTATATGCAGATTTCTATAAATGGGATTGAGGTGTTGTTTGAGTGAAATAAGTGTGGAAATGCATACTTTCAATTAACCCCCTTATAATCTAAGAAAAATGAGGGTTACATGATTGAGTGACTTAGATGGCATTTACAAGGATGATATTTGTGGAATTTGGATGTTTATAGCCTGGTGAGATACTATCCAAAGGAATCTTGGAGGGGAAATAGTTTTAAAGATGAGTTTTTTTGCAAATTTTGGCTAATTGGACCCCTGTTTGGTGTAATAGTTCAATTTCAATGGGGTTGTTCCAAAACAAGCACATTAGGTTTTGAGATATGTTAAATAAAAGGGTAATGGGTGTGTTTCACAACCTTTTTTTTGTGGATTTGAGTTGATTTTGTGAGGATATTTATTCTTACTAAGATGATTTTATAACTTTTTTTATTATGCTTCAGTGAACATTAAGTGACATTGATTTTTATCCATATGATTATATTACTTTCAAATGAACAATGTAACATGAAATGCATTTCATTAAGTCGTATCCACTTTTTATTTTTGTTAACTTCTTTTGAAATAAAAATTAGTTGTACACTTCATTACACAAGTTTAAAAAATAAAATAATGTCAAATGTAAATTCATTCAACAGAGCTTGAAATCATGGGTATTCTAAAAATGAGTGTTTGATAAAAATGTATTGGTAGACATGTATGAAAAATGTGGTACAATAGAAAAGGAAATTCATTGTTTAAAAAATTTCCTCAAAGAAATAGATGGATTACCAATTGTAAGTTCTATTAAAATGTTATTTCATTAATCTATAACATACATTATCAATCATAAGTTTAATCAATTCTAAGATAATTATACATTCCATCTTGAAAATTAAAAGTAGAAAGACATGCACACAAGAAACAAATTAGATCGAATACCAATTCTTATATATCAAACTGTAGAATATTTGTGTTTGTGCATATACAAATTTGGCATATTCCTACTTAGAACAAGTTTTACAAGTTTTACAAATTCTGGCATATATGCCATCTCAAGATCTATCAAACCCTAAGTACATGTCAATCTATATCATATCCTAATCTTGTGTTGGACCACCAAAATCAAGCCTCCTCAAAGAAGTTAGATGCTCTGCAGTTTCCTACACGATAACATTTCAAACCACAAATTAGATTATGTGAATGGTTGACAAGATAGACTAGTAAATAGAAACTTATATACCATCCTTTATAAATTACAAATTTAACATCAAAATCAGTATACATGTATACTATATTATATCAATAATGCAATTCTTATTTACCTCTAATCTTTTTTTTTTTTTTCTGCAAGACGTTCTACATATGATTATCCCCTAGGACGATTAGGAGTCCTATAAAGTAATGGTCTCTCACTCGTCACAATGCTGGGTCGAACTAAGGATATAGTTGATAAAATAAAAATGATAAAAATTAAAATATAATTGTTGACAAATAATCATATCTACTAATCACATATCTACTCCTATCTAAACGTAAATGATCTGCAATATAAAATAAACACATACCTACTGTGATCCTATGACACTATATGGGCTCATAGTGGATGGAACGGCTAAGATGCTTTCTTGTATAAAAAATGACAAGAATGTAAATGCACATGCACATATAATTATAATGTCGACAATAAAAAAGATGTATACCTGTTGTGCAACTTCATCCAATGGGTCATACTCGGTCAACAAGGTTGTATATGAACTAGATTGCTGCATAAAAAGACAAGATTACATTAGCCTATCAATATATGTAGTATATTTATTTAAACATATTAGATTTCAAAGATTAACATCTAAAATAATGTTTTAAATTATTTACCATGTACTGATTGTCTAATTCAAATGAAATGGCAATATGCTTAGCCTGTTGCATTTTCGACAACTACTCCTTTGTCAACAACTATTAAAGATTCCAACACATAAACATATATTAGTACAAATATCCTTCATAAATATGAAATAATTTACATAAAACACACTATGAAATTTCTTTAAGACTTACCGGTCCTCCCATATCATCCCTGGCAGTTGATGTCTCTCCTGCAAATGCTCCACTCTATTCTCTATCAACTCCTACATTTGGCATATCATGAACCTCGAAGTCGAATGTGTCTATGGGAACCTCAGTGGACCGTCGAAGAGGACTAAAACATAAATTGTTACAAGTCATGCAACGATGAGGCAAAAAAATATGTCCCAAAGAGGATGGTGTACTAGTCAGAGTTGATGGCTATGTACCAGTGGGAGCTATTGTAGCAGGTGCACCACCATCATGCTGGGATGTATTAGGTGTAGCATCACTGTGATGGGATGCACCATCAAATGGCTATGCAACATGATGGCTCTGCCTCACCAAATGATCACTCAACGAATGTAATGCATAAATGCTCACAGTCCTTGCATCTACAAGAATCTATGGGTAACATAGTGGAGTCAAAGTAGTAATAGGTGGAGAAGGATGAACTGGGGTGACTCGGCGTGCCCTAGGTCTATCCTATGGCATCCCTCTACCAACACCCTAAAAATATCCCATGTCAAAGTAATTGATATGTTTCCCTAGCACAAACTTAGCATATAATTTTTAAAGAAACTATTGAGGGAGATCAAGGTTGTTGTTGGGTGGTTTATCGAAAACCATCCACCAGCGTCTCCAAAAATTATCTAATATTCCTCTATGGGTGCACCATTTAATTGAAAATTTTGGTTTTCGCACATTAACAAGATGTCTAGTTCTCTAATCTATGAATAATTGGGATAATTAGCCTTTTCAATATCAAGAGCCTTCACCTAATCATACGATAACCCATCAGCATAAAATTGTCTTTGTTGCTCTTGCCATTGTGCAAATCTATTATGCTAAATTGCCAAAGTTTGAACATTTACAATGATTGTTTCCAAAGTTTTTTCATATCTGATAGTTCATCGAGTGTTTCATAGATTTAACATACTTTTCTTAATTGATCTAAATTCCTATGAATAGACTAGTGTATTGTTGGCACATTTTCATTCAAAAAAAATGGTTGCGGTGGAGGATTTGGAGGGTATTCATTTTCTCCAAGATTAAGGTTTTCATTTTGTGTGGGAGGTTTTTCATTTTGTGCAAGGTTAGGATTTTCATTTTGATCCATTTTTAACTTGTTAATTGATAAAAAAATTTAAAATTAACAATGGTTTTAATCTAATAAAAAATCTATCAAATATACCCTATTTTTTACTAAAATTCAAAAAAAAAGCAAAATGAATATAAATTGTATAAAAATTGAAAAAATCAAACATACCTTACAAATTTGGTTTTATCTCCCCCAAACGGATATCCGAGTCACTCTCCTAAAACCCACGTGCATGCCCTGGTAAAAAAATAGCTCTCATGTTTTTCTAGTTTGTATATAATACATGAAACAAATATCTATTATAAATGGATATATGTTTCCTTATTTACAACTTTTTAAATAAATGGTCAGGTCCATGACCTGACCATAGTTTTTTTTTTAAAATATCGATTATTTAATATAAAATATATTATATTATAATATAAAATATATTATATTATAATATAATATATATTATATATTCTAATATATATATATATATAATATTATATTATATTATAATAGAATATATATTATATATAATATAATATTATCATATAATATGACCTCTCAGGGTTTTTTTAATTATAACACAAATAACAGATATCCATTTTTTATTTACAAACTTTTTCATAAAATGGTCGGGTCTGAGATCCAAGAATATTTAACTGCACCTATTTTTTCTAAAATATTTAATATTTAATATAATATAATATATATTATAATATAATGTAATATATACTAATTTTAATATAATACATATATTATATATAATATATATTATATTATATAATATAATATAATATCAATATAATATCAATATAATATAATATTATATAATATGACCTCTTGGGTTTTGTTTTTTAATTATAACACAAATAACGAATATCCATTCGTAACAGATATTCGTTTTGGTTCAGTATTACCAAACCAAAATGAATATTGTAAGTTTTGGCCTGCAAAAATTCAAAGGCATGAATTTCGCATTTTTGGATGTGTTAAAAATGTCTTTTTTTCACATTGCCACTTTTTGGACCCCCATGATCTTGCACAGACCCTTGTTTCAAGCCTAGTAACTAAACATTGAGTGTGTATTCAAGAATCTAGTCTGATTCTTTTGATTTCCATAGGTATAACACAAAAGAAGACAATTCAAGCACTTTTCTATTCTCAAAGGGTCACTTTAAATATCACAACCCACATCTTAAAATCATGTCAGCTCACACAACCCTGTCACCCGCTAGAGGGTGCCCGTGATTTTTCATTTCTTGGGTCTTAACCAAAGTCTAATCCTCTGCTTTTGGATAGAAATCCCTGATGGTTATATGTGAGTGTCTTGGGGGCAGATTCTTCCCTCCCCTTGCACTATGATATAGAAAGTGTTCGGAAACTGATTCTGTTGGCTTCTATACTATGGTTCATAGAAAGGGTTTCCATTCAGTGAGACAGATGATAAACTCCCTCAGGAGACCTCCCAACCTTTAGAATAAAGTATTTGGGGATGGTTATCATTGTGCACTACTGTTGAATTGTAGACTTTCCCTGAATTCGCTTTTGATTTTAGTGGGTTGGAAAACCTGGCTTTGGTTGTTCCCACTATGGCAGGCCTTCTAAAGGTTTTAACAAAGCATAAAATCTTGATTCTAGCATTCTGGTCACCCAGTTAAGGGGAGATCATAGGCCTATCACTCAAGCATGAAAGACAAGGGTGTTATTTAACCTTTTAATTAAACTAGGTTCCTAATTTAATCAAAAGAAAGCAATAAATAACTCCAACCCCTTGCATAAATCATCAATAGTTGCATAAATTTTTCTTTGACTAGCATATCATCCACCTACAAGCAGAAAACAATAATTAGTTCTCAGAATTTTTAAGATTTTGCAATTTTAAATAGATGCGCTAAAACAGTCATCCAATACACTAAAAGATCACTCAAATGCACTAAAAGAACTATTCAATGTGTAGTGCCCTCTAGTTGTGACACTATGTCTTAATATTTTGATTCAGTTAGATGGATATATGCTTTAGTTGCTTATGATACTATGTTGTTTTCTTTCAGTTATGGCTCTGACATTATGTTGTTTTTATACTCTGTGGATGATACATTTGACATCCTGGTCATCTGGTTGTGTTTGTGTGATGATATTGAAATAGACACGTGTGTGATATGGTTTATGTTGTTTATGAGATTTTATGAGGTTATTATGATAAAATGGTTGTTTATGATATATGATGCTCATCAGTTTTGGTGAAGAAGACAATGTAGCACTACTCACTCGTGAGTACCCTACTACGCTGCAACTCTTCTTCATGATGTGTTTGTTGATATATGTTTATATGTTTAATAGTGATGTTTTATGCAGATACAGGTACAGGGTATAGGCTCCACCTACTTGTTAGGTCTGAGCATACCCTAATCCATTGAAATTATGTTGATTCAGAGATAGTGTCAGGTCCTCATTTAAGCCATCATTCTTCATTGAACAAGTATCTTTTTGTCACCTATTGTTTTGTGTAGTCTATTTTTGCTGTGCCATTCTTGTCTGTATTGTTTTGTTTGGGAATTCAATAATTTAATTAAATGGCTTATTTGTTAATATATTTGATTAAATGTAATTTTGTTTAAATATTAGATTAAATGTCTATGAGTCAGGTTTGATTTATTAAAATAAATTAAACAAGTTATTTATTTAAAAGTGAATGTTATTTTGAAAAAGGTAGTTATTTAAATGTAATTGTAGAATTAATTGTGCAAATTAGATTCTTGTGAAAAGTTGATATTTTAAAAGAGTTTGTTTTCAATAAGTGATAAATATTTAAAAAACTTGTTTATGAGTTGAAGGCTAATATCTTAGATATTTAATGATTATAACTGATTGATCAATTTTCGAATGCATGACTACAATAAGTTGAGTTTTGCAACTTGAGGTAATTAAATGCATTAAAAAGCTTTTGGGGGTTGTAATTTCTTTGACGACAATGTTTTGGAAGAATTTTCATGGTAGTAGCTTTTAGGAAATTTTTGCACTGCAGTTGTTCTAGAAAAGCTTTCATCTTAGTTTTGATTGCAAACCTATTATTGAGCTGTTTTGTTTTGGATCTCATTATCAAATAGCCAGTGTTTAAAACAGGATTGACAGAAGCTTTAGATTTCATTTTCAACTCAGCTTTCAAGTCTTTAAAATAGGTTCCATTCTTGTTTTGCAATATTTTTATTTTCATTTTCTGAAAAGATTGCTTGAAAGTTATCTGTTTGATAATGACATTTCTTGTTGAAGGAAAATATTGAATTCATTAAACATGCACATGCAATAGAGAAATAATTAGAACAATATTTCAAATTTAAATAAAAATGAAGCAAAACAAAGATACATTAAATCTTAGAAAATATTCTTCAAGAAATTAGAAATTGAAAATTATAGTTTGGTAATTCTAGCTTTCGAGCCACATTATTGTCGAATCCATAGATACTAGGTAATATTCTATATTTGTAATGATTCTCCTAAAAACCCAAAAGATAGTGAGGCAAGAACGTTTCCCCCTATTATGCTTTTGAATTTTTTATAGATTGTTGGTCTTCTTCTATTCTTATATCCTCATTTAGAAATCTATTCCCCTAAACTCTCCTCCCATTATTGTATTTTGAAAGCCTGATGTTGAGAAACATAGTTGTTTTTCCTTCTAGTGGCTTTGACTTTAAACGCTCTGTATGCTATCTAGTTTAGTTGCGCTACCTATTCCCCATTCATTACAGTTTGTTCCATGAATTATTTGCACTTTCTATTATTCACCTTGCAGTGCATGGGACTTTTTATCACCATCCTCTAAATAAGAGAAATTGGCTTTGTCTTAGGTCTGTAGCACCTCTTAATTGATGGTTGTGAATATTTGGTTAAGGGACTCTCTAATATGGGGCCTGAAGAGTACTATTTTTTTTATCTGTTGAGACTTTTACATGGCTGATTACCTTATATAATATTTGTTCATTTTTGGAGATTTGTTTCCTTAATTACTATACTGCCATTCAAATCAAGCATAATCGATGATTTTGTTTCTATATTCTTAGAAATCTTATCTTCTAACTAGAATGACGAATCATGCTATCACAACACATACGCTATTATGCAACTGTTGTAACTGAAGTTTCTATGTTTCTAAGTTTTCTTTATTTTGTGACACCTTGTAATTTTATCCCATGTCTATAGCTTTGGCTGCGGAACCATACACGTTGAATGGTGATTAAATTGTGATTTAGGAATCTAGTCATAGCATAGTGAGTCGATAGACCCAAACATAGCTTGTTTAAATCAACTCATTCCTTTTTATATTCGATATGCTTTGCTACAAATAGGAATCTCTTATGAGCCAGATGAGTTTAGTCACTAAATAAATTAATTACTTACTAGTGTTGAAATGTTATGCATGAAAATTGCTATAATTGTGTCACTTATGCTGAATGTTAAATAGATATCAATAGGAAAAGATATGAAGATTTAAATAACCTCCATGATTCCATTAGCAACCTATCACACCTTTCACACTTGAACATGGTAGGGTGTATATATTTAAATAACCTCCCTATAGCTTTTGGCACCTGGCACAGTTGCAGCGCTTGACCATAGGAGCTTGTTGAGGTTTTTAAAAAAAAACTTGTTTGATTCCTTTAGCAACTTGCCACGTCTGCAACCATCTTATTCATAGTTTCCTTACTCTTCTACCATGCAAATTTTCTTGGTATTGCTGACACTGCTCCTTATAGACATCCTCTATGATCAAATCAAAGTCTCTATTTAATTTTAATCATTCTTTTGCCTTGTATATTCCTTTTGGGTGGACAACACTAATCATCTGAGGTCAACTTCTATTGTCAGTTCTTGAATTGCCTTATATGCCTAAATCTCCATCTTCCTTTTGGGTGTGCTTGGGAGTGCCAATAAATTTATTTTCTAATCATCTTTAGTTTAGGCTAGTTCTTATTAAATGCGTCAGCCAAAACTGTGAGTTCTAAGCCTTAGTTAATAAGTGCTTATGATATTCTAATGATTCACATTCTTATGTTTAAGAATGGTATCCTTCTGTATTGTTACATCTTAGCATCCCTTAACATGCGCATATAGTTCAGTTATATGCATTAAAAGATTCCTTCTTTTATATTGTTCGCTCAGTGTTAACTATGTCTAATACTATGGAGGACACTCATAGGTAGACAACCAATAAATTGTATATAAGGATTAGTCTGTGATAATTTTATGCATGTCGGCCACTGTTTGGTATCATGATTCCACCTTACTTCTAGTTTAGTGTAAGATTCAACTTTAATTAACATTTGTATCATATCAGACTTAAAAAGGGTTAATTAATAGTTTATTATAATATACACACATGTCTCAAATCATGTGAGTGATTATTGTAGGGTACACAGCTATCGAAATTGATAAAATAGAAATTTCAATTGATAATCTTACTAATTATATATATATAAATATATGGAAATGAGAAATATGATATTCATTTAAATAAGTGGATTAATGAATGCATAATAATACATAATTAGTGGGGTATGTGCAGGATCATGATGGGCCAAAAAGTGGCAATATGATGGGTATGTGGTTGATGACTATTTTTTAACCAAAATTGATGAAACAAAAAGGGTTTTTAAAGAAGATACTCAGCTTTCCACCAATATAAATTATGCTTTATTTTTAATTTAATAAGTAATTATTATTCATTTTCTATTCAAATTACGACAAAATTCCTAATTGATAAACTGATTGAATTTTTTTTATAGTTTTCAAACGGTATCAGATTTTTTGAATCCAAAACATGTGTCACATTCTATGCTTCGCATACTATAGCATTAAAAAAAGAAATTTTGAATTTCATGAAGTTTTGACCAAGTTAAGGTGGTCAGACATACGAGTTTTTTATATTTTTTAAAAGTTGTAATAAAAAAATCACAATTAATTATTTACTTGGAAAAAATTACAAAAAAGTATGCTTCACATTGGGACATGAGTCCTCTACTTATATCTAAAATCTTATAAAAAAATCTTATAATTTTATTGTGGTTAGGGTGGTCCGACAAACACCTACTTCTTATTTTTTCCCTGAAATTTAAGTACTAATGCATTGAAATTTCAAATTTTCACCAAATAGATTTTTTTTTTTAAAACAAACCTAGTAGTTTAGAAACTATATTCAATTTGCTACGTATTATATATTCTTACATATTTTTGAAATAATATAGATAACTTATTCAAATTTTTACGTCAAGTTGCCTAACTCTGATTTTTCTAATTTTTTTGCCACTTAAGGGCTTGTTTTTTCCATGATGATCCTGCACATACCCAGTGGTCTAATGTTATCTATCTATGGATAGAATTTATATTGTTCTTTATGAGGAATGATCATAGATGTATTTTGTTTATGATAGAATAAAAATAATTTGTTCCTTTTATTATGTCAAATGTATTGTCTTTTACGAGCTATATATTCATGATGAAATGAAAAATAATTATGTTGGAAACTATGTGTAAGATTGTCATTATTTTTAAAAGTGCACTGGTGGTGTAATATGTTTTAATTTCTTCCAGAGGCTAGGGAGTGAAATTTGCATAGTAAAGCATATAATGCTTGTATTTTGAGGTTCTATTACAATGATTTATAGGGAACTTAGCCTTGCATGATTTGTTATTACCTTTGAGGTATTATGAGATTATATGGTCTATGTCATGTGGATGATGTGATCATTCAAGATTTTTCTTTTTATGCTTAATGGTTTTCCTTTGTATCTGATTTTGAGATATGGGTACTTTTCTTCTAGAGGCTTGAGTGTTGATTTTAAAGAAAAGAGCTTTTAATATTTGGTTATTGATGTTTTAAATACCTTGATCTATTTTGGGACTTTGCCATGCAAGAGTTATTTGTCACCTTTGAGGTGTTTGAATTGATCAATGATTGGGACATGAATGAGATATGTTCTATTATGGTTTTGTTTCTTATGCATGTTGGTAGTCCTTGGTATTTTGATTATGCGTCATGTTTATAGGAAGAGTGGCTTGTCATAGGGTCCAAAATCCTAAGTGGCTGCCAGGGTAACCTATCATGGGTTTTTGTAATCCTGTGGAAACCTAGTTAATGTACACAGGGTTGGGTGATAAACATAATTCAATTCAGATAAATGATTGTGTAATTCCCCTCCGTGTCAGTTGTTCTAAGCTTGTGTGTGAGTTTCTGTGTGTGCTTCATTGATTACTGTGTTATTTGATTATGTGGAAAATATAATATGTTAGTAATCATGTTTAAATAATTAATTAAATTATAAGTGATTTGCAAAGTTATTTAAAATATGATTAGAAATTAAAATCATAATCAATTAAGTTAAATCAAATGATTTAGAACAAATGATCAAATTAATCTAATTCGTTAAAAGTAAAAGTGATATTATTAGATAAATTGATTTAAATTGTTGAAGTTAATAATCATTATGAACAAAATAGTCTTGAAAAGATAATTATTTTAATAAGAAATTTAAATGGATAAGGAAATAGGAAGCTGAAGTGTTTTAAAGCCAAAAATGAAACTTCACCTATAGAGCATTTGGAAGTCGAAAAGAGCTGGAGAATATGAAGAATAAATAAATAAAAATTGTGGTAGTTTGCAAAAATATGAATGGTGTTTTGAAGAAAATTTTGTAAATAGTTGTTTTTAATTATTTTAATATGCATGTGTTTATTTAAATTGATTGTGGAAATGATAAATAAATAAATAAATAAAAAGCTCAATCTTTTGTGGATTCGAATGGATTGGAATTTTATTTTTCAAAAAGAAGTGACTTTTGGCATTCGCTAGAAAAAGAAATGGAAGAGACTTTGGTGTGAGATTTTATTTAGAGGATTTTGTATTGGAAGGGGGGTTGCACTCTCTTTGGAACATATTTTGGAGAATTTGGCAGTCATCTTTCTGATATAGTATTGTTTTCTTTTATTCTTCTGAGAATTCATGTGAGGATTAAGATTTAAGTTTGAGGGAGGATCTTGGAGCTGCTGCTGGAAGGATTGGATCAGCAAGAAGGATAAAGCTTCAACAGTTATCTATAGGCGCAGGACGCCAGGTTCTCCTTCTTCTTTTAAATTATTTTCTTTATAGCATCAAATGAAATAAGAATTCCTTGCTGTGAATGAAATTTTCTCTTGAATTGAAATTTAATGCTTGTAGAAAATTCTCGAATCTTTAGAATGCTTTGGACTGTTTTCAATCAGGAAAGCTTTACTGGGGTGGGACTGTTATTGATTTAAAGTGAAATTTTGTTGGGATTCTGGAATTGAACAGTGTTACTGTAGTTTTGTGTTAAAAATAATAGTGAACCAGTAAAAGAATAAGCTCATGACTGTGAATTCGAGGTTGTGTAAATTTCCATTTGTAGATAAATTTTACAAATATATTCTGTGTTTAAATATTTATATTGAAACAGTAAATTGTACAATTGAAATTTATTTCTCTGTATTCAAAATATTTTTGTATGCAATATATATATGTATATATATATATATCAGATATATATATATATATATATATATATATATAAATGTATACACATATATATATAAATGTAAAGATAGCATCAAAAGAAAAATTTAATTAAGATTCAAGTTTCTGTTGTATTATATTTGTTTTGAAATTATAAATAAATAAATAAATAATCTTTGTTTTGAAATTATTTGTATATATATATTTATTAAACTTATTTATTCAGATTCCACTGATTATTTAATTTTGTCAAAATAAAACATTCTGTTTCTTTTTTAAAATAAAACAGAATCTGTTTAAAATGGAAATAATAATAAAATAGAAAGAAATCTGTTTTTTGTTATTGATTTATTAAATTACCAACTATAAGAAGATAAGTTAGTAGAAAAATCAATTTATGAATATATGGCAGCATTGATTTATTTAATTCTTGTTTTGAGTGAATATTTTGAAATAGAAAAGAATTCCTATTAATTTGTTAAATTGTGAAATTTGATAGGATAATATAGTAGAAGGGCAATTTGTGAATATATATATATATATATCAGCATTGATTGTCTAATTCTTATTTTTAAATGTGTATAGGGTGGAAATAGAATTTAATATAAAATTGAATAAGTTATTTTACTTATGAAGTTAAGTCTTGTAGATTTGTTGAATTCTTAGAAAAGATTTATTCTCTTTCTACTTTCCTTCCTTCAAAAGAATTAAAATATATAAAGATATAGTGGTTTTAAAAAAAAGTATTTATTGTGTGTAAATTTACTTAGATAGATTTAAGATTTAAGGTGGTAAGTTCTAATATGTAGTTTGGGTATTTAGAGTATGGTTATTATTATTATCATTTTAAGTATAACAAATGGTCTTAAGTGGTTGGCGCAATTACTTTAAATATTGGAAGTGAGTGTTAAGTTAGTGAGATGAAGGGAAGTGGAGATAATGTTTAAATTTATGTTTTGTATATAAGTGGTTATGAAATGCTAACGAGTTAACTACCCAACTATTAAGTAGTTTTCAATTATGTTGATAAATGAAAATGGGAATTTAAATGTATGGGCATGGTTAGAGATTGATTAGGATAATCTCGAATTGGATAGTTATTGGTGAAATGGGATTTTAATCTTTTGAAAATTGACTTCCTTTCTATTCATTTAATGGTTGATTTGTAAGTGCTCTTTATGAATAAGTCTTTTAGAATACTTGTGATGGTTATCATGAATTGTTTTAGTTAATTGAGTAATTTCGTTGGGTAAGTTGTAAAGTTATTTAGTTCTGGACGTTAATTGATTGATTAATAAATAGTGTTCTCATTTGAATTTGTGGTTGTTGTTATGCAAGTGTTTTTTTTGTGGGCTGTGAGTGGTTGAGTATTTAAGGTGTTCTTTGATTTGGTCCCTTGGAGGCCTGGTTGCATGCTTTTATCTCTGTTATTGAAGGATTGTATTTGGATGTTTCCGTATTGGTGTGAATGCCTTTGGAGATCAATTTTGATTCAAGGAATCATTTGTCATTTAATTTGTGTTGCAATGTAACTGGGAACTCGTGTTTTGGTTTATGAGTTGTGGATAGTTGATCTTCTTGAATTTCTGATTTATTTTGTATCTAAGTTGATTATGTAGTCTGGATGGAGTTGTTGATCTTATTTTAATGTATTCACTCATTATATTTAAATTGAAAATAGTTCTTGTGGCTTTGCAATTATTGTTGTCATTGCTATGTTGTTGATTTTATGAAGTTGATTTGTGTACCACTATAAGGGGGTTCTTGTGAGGAAAAATTGAGGTCTCCTGTGGAATACCTAGTTGGTGGCTCTTGGTTTTATTAAGTGATTTTGTTTAAAGGTTGATTTTCTTTTGCGTTCCCTATTTGAGGTGACACCATTGTTGATCTGTGGATGGGTCTTGATGAATCTTCCTTTTTTATGGCTTTTCCGATTTACTCGCATAATTGAGGGAATTTTACCCTTGTGTTGGAATTATTGGAGAAATACTCATGTTGCTTCATTTTACCCTTGTTTGTGGGTTTTCATTCTTTTGGCTTCCAGAGGCTTGAGATGATTGATAATTGATGTTTTCTCTCTTTATGTGCCTTGATTTGGCAAGTGTTTTGGTTTCGTGATTTTAAAAGGGTTGTACGAGAATTGTTGAGACTTTGATTATGTATTTATAGCGAGATGGGTAATGCCTCGCAGGTTTCTCAGTGGTGATCTAATATTCTTGTTATATTGTACAACCCGTGGTTTCTTGGTTTTTTTTATGTTGTTGGGTCTCTAGGGAGAGTGGCTCCTCGTGGGGGCCAGCGCCCCGCGTAAGGGGAAGGGCACAGGAGAACCCACGAGTGAGTTAGTAATCAAGTGAAAACCTAATAATTAACTTAGGAGGGTTGGGTAGTAATATCATAATAAGATTTAAAAAAATGGATGCCTCGTCTTCATTAGTGCTTCCGCAGACTAATGGAAGGCTGAGAAGGCCGTGGTTGGCAAGGTCGTAACCTCATCCTCATGAGGGGTTATCGGCTCCGCATGAGCTACCCTATGGTGCCGGCGCCTCAAGTAGGAGGAAGGGCTAGGAGATCCATAGATGGGGGCCGATGCCTCAGTTTGGACGAAGGGCTAGGAGAACCCATGTCGGCTATGCGATGACACTCTCCCCTAGTTGCCCATGTGTTTTACTTTATTGTGTTCCTCTGGAAGTAGGTTATGGGAGTTGGTTTAGATTGTTGTTTGAATTGATTTAAATTGATTTATGATTATTGTTTTAATCCATCTTTAGTATGTTTTTGCGGTCTCGTATGATCTCATTTATATTTGATTTACAATCTTATATCTTATGATACTGTGATATGATGTTATTATATTGTTTAATTGTAATTTGAATTGTATTATGTGTATTAATTCAGTTTGATTTGGAAGTGTTTCTTGATCATTCTTTGGTTACTTGTTTATTGGTCATTGCTTTGATTTATGTGTTGGGATTTGTGACTTTAAGTTATTATATTATTGACTCTTGTAATCCTTGAGTTTTATGATACTTTTGTATGTCGTTGAGTCCTGTGGTTCCGTGTTTGGATGTCCTTGGTTGAGGAATCTTTCTTGTTAGCTCCTAGCACGGGGGGTGGGTCTTCGAACTCACATGGTCAGGTGGAACGTGCTAAGCACCCCATTGGGTCCCCAGTCGAGGATTGAGAGGTGCAGATTGGTGCGGTTGCAGCGACTCTAGAGTTGTACTTGTTTTGGAGCCAGTTATGATGCTTTATATTCATCTATTTTGTATCATGGTATCTTGTGTAAGGTTTCCATTTATGTTTGGAACCACTTTCGTATCATTGTACATCTTGAACATTGTATTAATCTTATGTGGCTATTGGCAGTTGTTATTCAATGTGTTGTATTTATGTACTCAGATGGTTTCTTATCAATGATTATCATGTGTGTGTTACATTTGTTAATGTTTACTTTGTTATGAATTATATCTTTGGCTTTTATTCTTTATTGTCGTTGTGTGGATCTCAGTCTCATAATGACTCCTCGTGTACCCCAAGGGATGTATGTGTTATGAATCTGTTTAAATGAAATTCATGTCATGACTTAATGTGTATTGCATGTATGTTATGTTTAGTTAATTTAAAAAAAAAAATTATGCTGTGATTATTGTTTAATAGTCCTTTGGGGTTCACACGACGGGGCATTATAGATTGCCTCACCTAGTGCCTTAATTCTTGTTTAGGTTGAGGGTAGGTTGGGAAGGCCTGGAATGGCTTGGTCATTTACGTTGTATTCCTAAAAGATAATACGACTCCACATGAGTTTTTCTAGGGGCCAAGAATCGATAGAGACTGCCAGGGTAGCTCTGGATGAGGGTCGGTAGTCTAGGAAGATTCACCAAGGTAACCTAGAACAACTATGTGATGACACTCTATCCTAAAGGATGTTTGTAGTCTCTTATGTAGAGTCACCTTTCTTACTATTGTTTCCTCTAGAAGTTTGTTAATATTCATGTGAGTTTTGATACTGTTATGTCAGTATGTGATTCTTAGCCACATAATGTCATGTATTAATCTTTTCTATTTGTTTACTTGTTCTATGGACCTGCCATTATCTCCTAGCACAGAGGGAGTGGACCTTTGGGTTCCACGCGGTTGAGAGGAAACCATTCTATTATCCACCATTAGGTCCTCTTTCAAATGTTGCTATACTTGGATAACATTGTTCGTGGAGTAGGTTCCTGATCCTCTAGTGTTTGTGATGATGGATGCTGAGCGTACTCAGGAACGAGGCTAACAATGTGATATATTCTTCATATTTATTGTACATTCTCTTGTTGACTATAAGAGAACTTATGTTATGACATTACGATGATTTGAGATTTATTATAATCTCAGTTGATGTAATTTGGTTATGTAACTTCACTTTATTAAGCTTATGAAATTGGATCATTCATGAATGTGTTATGTTATTTGGTTTTATGAATTTGATATTATGATGAGATGTTCTTATTTGTATGGTTTAAGTAATGTTGTCTTGGAATCCTTAAGACAATTGTGTAATCAAATGAATTTAAAAAAAAATAAAAAAATTATTCGATTAATTTGTACTTTATGCTTTGTTTTATTGGATTCCTTGGTGGGGCGTTACACAATGCACTATAGGAATTGTGTGTGGAAAATGTTAGTATCAAAATGAGATAATATAAACACACCATTGCAACATTAAACTAAAGAAAGCAAGATAAATTGAAATGAAATCAAACAGAGCTTCTTCAGAGTCATTCCATTGTTCTCTATCTCCAGTGATTCTCTTGAAGCTGCTGCTCTTAGATTGTATAAGCAAAGCTTTTTAGAATGGCAACTTGCAGAATGAGTATGCAAAGGGAGATTACTTAAGGGAGATTACTTCTCTATCCTATATGCTGGTGGAGTGAAATGTTGATACGGATATGCACAGGGGCTGTAAATTATGCACAGGGGCTATAGATTATGGATGCTTCTAAAACTATGATATGAGGATGATTGGCCATGATATGGAATGCTGATATATTAAATTATGCTATGCTATGATTCTAAAGGCTATGGATGCTAGAAATCTAATTGACTATATTTTTCCTGTATGAAAGCTTCTATGTTTTTCAGAGACCCGACAGTCCTTTTTATAGCTTTTTACAGGCAAGAGCCTGGCTGGCAAAGATCAATGGCTGTGAGATTGTCTGGTAATTTTGGATGGTGAGAGATGGAGAGGTTGAGAGGAATATGGAAGATGTTGGGAGGTTGGAGAGAAGAATGGTGGCTTGTCTTCAACCCACAGGAACAAGCTTGCTCAGAAACAGAGAAATTAATTTTTTGTTTTGACGTTTGTTTCACGGTTGTTGGAGATAATCCAAATTAAATAAATAAATTTATTTAATTTTATGTGAATTTGAGGATTAAAAAGATTTTTAAAATATTTGATGTGAGTGAACATTTGAAGATTCAATTAAATATTTAGAATATTTAATTGTAAATGGACTTTAGAAGAATTAATTAAATATTTGGAAATATTTAATTGTGAATGGAATATTAGAGAAGAATATTTAATCTTTATTTGAATAAAATATTCAAGCCAAGATTATGTGATAATTAATATAAATAAATCATAATGTTTATTTAATTAGTTAAGAAATGGATAAGAAAATTGATTAAATAAACTTATTTATTTAATCGAGATGAAAGAATAAACAATATAAATAAATTATTTATATTTATTTATATACAAATTGAATTCAGAGATTTAATTAAATATTAAAAATATTTAATTAATTACCAGACTATTATGATGTGACCATTTTTAGGTGTATACATTTTGCCCCTCTTTGAAGTGGTGTGTTTTACACATTGCTTCAAAGAATTTTGAAATTTTCCCTAGAAATTTGCCCCCGCAAACGATGAATTGATAAGATTTTGATTTTTTTGAATTTCTTTTGTGAAATTTTCTAAATTTTTAGATTTTTTGGAATTTTTTTGATTTTTATGATGTTTAAGATGTTGATTCATCGTTCAAAAATTATGATGTGAAGAAATTGACATGGTAAGATGTGAAATAAAAAATTGATGATCTAAATTGCCCCTGTTGTGATAAAATGTGATAAAATGCCCCAATTTTGCCTTTAAATAGGTTAAAAATGTCATTTTCCATTTTAACCTAGTAAAAATTGTAATTTTTGAGCTCTGGAGTGAGAAAGATGGCACTTCCTATCCACCAACACTGTTTCGAGCGCATCCGATGACATCGGCGCCGACGCACTATGGACCCGTGGTATGTACCCCGTTAAACTTCTGTGATTTGAAAATTTTCCGTTTAGGGCACATTTATCCATGTTTTGATGTGAAAGGGTGTGTTTTAGCGCTTTTATATTTTCTGTAGTGCCCATGATGATTTTGACAGTACATGACCTTGTATTGATTGTTTGTGTATTGCGATGTCCTGATTTGATAATGTTTTGTGTGATTAATTTGTTCCCAAGGTTGTTGGAAAACAAACAGTAGTTGATAAATTTGTTTCTAAAGTTGTTAAAAAAAATTTGTTTGTTGATAGGTTTGCTTCTAAGGTTGTTAAAAATAAACAAGATTTTGATAGATTTGCGTTTCATGAAAATGAAAAAAAAATAGTTGTTTGATAAGTTTGCTTCTAAAGTTGTTAAAAACAAATAGGATTTTGATAGATTTGTTTTCCATGATGATGAGAAAAACAAATAGTTGTTTGATAAGTTTGCTTCTAAAGTTGTTAAAAACAAACATGATTGTGATAAATTTGTTTTCCATGAGGATGAAAAACAAAATAGTTGATAAGTTTGCTTCTAAAGTTGTTAAAAACAAACAGGATTTTGATAAATTTGCTTTCCATTATAATGAAAAACAAATAGGTTGATTGATAAGTTTGCTTCTGAAGTCATTAAAAACAAACATGATTTTGATATTCAGATTTGATTGATTTGTCATGATGATTTGATATTGATTTTTCTTTGACTTGATGATATCTTAATAGGAGAGATTGGGCATCTTGCAGTTACAGGAGACATTCCCGAAGACATGGAGATTGATTCCACAGCTTGTACAGGCAGATAGAGATGTGATTGAGGCATGCAGACTGACCTCGTTACCTGAGATGCCTGAGGTGCGTCTCAATAGAGGTTTACTAATAGCAATTGCAGAGAGGTGGCACAGTGACACAGACACCTTTCATTTGCCGATAGGAGAGATTACCGTGACTCCAGAGGACGTATATCGCATCTTGAGGATTCCAGTGATGGGCGAGATAGTGAGATTTGACGGCCGGGAGGCGGGAGGTACGGATGCTTTGAGACAGATATTCAAAGATGATCTGATTGTAGGACATTATATCTCATGGGTGGAGATGACAGATTCATATGCGCCTTTACCCTCTGTACTTGCAGGCTTCATTGGAGGTGTTCTATGCCCCGACCATAGGTTGAAGGGTTTTGTAGTCGGGTGGGGTTGTGTACTAGAGAGTATGGTGATGCAGGGTACACGATATTCTTGGGGATCATGCATGCTTGCACACTTATATGATGAGTTACACCACATTATGTATGGTGGAGGCCGAAGTTTTGCTGTCGGTTGTTCGCTATTACAGATATGGGCATGGGAGCACTTTGTTGTTATGCATCCATTGACTCGTGGACGATGACCTGCCAGTCGACCGTACAGATTTAGATATATCGATGTCATTGCTTAGCCACGGTTGGGAAAACTAGATCATTGGCAGCATCTTCTAGATGATCTCGAGATAGTATGCTGGCGACCGTATGTAGATTGTGAGGCATGGCTA
Organism: Sequoia sempervirens; assembly: GCA_007258455.2. Taxonomy (NCBI): domain Eukaryota; kingdom Viridiplantae; phylum Streptophyta; class Pinopsida; order Cupressales; family Cupressaceae; genus Sequoia; species Sequoia sempervirens. The sequence continues at coordinate 19,697 of VDFB02300097.1, forward strand.
GAGGATGGTAGGGAGATGCCCTTTGTCTTTACTTCCAGATATCTGATTGGTCGTACTCCTGGGATTATTGAGAGGTTTCTTCTTGGCCATGTATGGCGACAATATGGTCGGCCTCAAGGTATGCCACAAGGTTCATCTATTTATCCGCGTCGGCAACAAGAGATTACAGTGTGGGGTCCACAGATTTCATATGATGCAACAATGGCAGAGTTCACCTGTTTTGGAGTATAGATGTGGGAGTATAGAGTGGATATTCTTGACGAGATGATGACTCCAAAGTATGGTTAGTATGTGTTGGAGCATCCTGCGCCGTGATTACTTGATCCTGATGAGTCGACCGCTCCAGTTGTAGAGCAGAGACCACACAGAGGCAGACATAGGCAATAGTGAGAGGAGGCTTCAGAGGGTGATGACTCCAAGGAGGATGATGATGATGAGTCAGATGGGGATGGAGACAGCAGTGATGAGGAGAGTGGGGGTGATAGTGGTGGAGGAGGTCGCAGAGGTAGCGGCAAAGGTAGCGGCAGAGGTGGTGGCAGAGGTGGTGACAGAGGTGGACCACAGATGAGACATTCATATCCATCATCTTCAGTGGATCCAGTAGGGATGAGTCAAATGGCTACCTTGTAGAGTAGAGTGCAGAGCTTACAGGGTCAGCTAGCACAGGCGCAGGCCTTGGTTACACAGCTACAGGGACAGTTGACGACAGTTACATCCGAGAGGGATACAGCCAGATAGCAGGGTGAGTAGGCCATGGCCCTAGCTGACAGTCTACAGAGAGTAGCAGCAGGTACCTCAGTTAGTGACATGATGAGAGAGGTGACCATAGCCACCCGGGAGGCAGAGTTCTATAGGACCAGGTACCATGATGCAGTGCCACCTGAGTGGAGAGTGAGTTATACACAGTCTCGGTCTACACATAGTCGCTCTCAGACTACCAGCAGGGGTGTATTGTAGCCATTACCTCTAGGAGTACCATCAGGGGTAGGTGGAGCAGGTCCATCAGGTGTAGGTGGGACAGGTCCCAGACCAACACCATCAGAGGATAGCATAGCATAGTGCTTTTTGCATGATGTTTTATTGATACTCTGTTGAGACATTTGTATACACACTGATATGGTCCCATTTTTGATGATGTTATGCCATGCATAGCTGACATCTTTGTACATTTTGACATCCATTTTTGAGATATATGAAATGCACGATGATTCCTTATGTGATAAATGTGTCTATTTTGTATATGCATGATGTTTTATGTGAGGGTTTCACAATGTTATGCTCATGATGTATATATATGCATGATTTTTGATGTGATGATTGAAAGTGCAATGTTATGAGATGATTGTAATCTATTGATGAATGATTTTATGAATATGAATGTGAAATGATGAATGGCACAATTTATGAATTCTTATGAATGTTTTGATTATGATGTATGCTTTGTTTTTATGATTTTTTGATGCAAATATGTATGAAAAATGTATGTGATGATGTTTTTGTGAATGTCAAAATGTACTCAGTCATTTTATTGGAAATATATGAAACATTTGATACTTTTCCAGCTTTTGGAAAAATCTATAAATGCAAAATGCAGATTCTAGAATGAATGTAATCTATACTAACCATGCAGGGTATCTATACAATATTGCCATTCTGAGAGCTTATTTGTGCTTTTTGTGTCATCATAGAGCATTGAAATGTTGAAAGTTAATACAAGCATCAAAGCGTATGTTAGCACCAGTGATGACCTGAGTATTGCTTTCATGATTTTTGATATAGCAAGTTAATACAAGCATCTAGGTATAATTGAACCGAGATGACCTGAGTATCACTTGCATAAACAGACAAGAGTTAACCTATTTCCTATGCAAATTCTGAAATGTCATCAATGATACTTAGTAGAGCATGTCTCGCGACCAATTTGCATAGTACTAATGATTCACTCACAAATAGCAGACAAAGAAAATCATACTCCTTCCTTGCTTTTCTAGTTCAATACATCATTGAATTGCTCCAGAGATATGATAGAAAATCAACCAACAATTCAAATTTTTCCTAATTTATTTCAAACATTATTCAGATTAAGATCATCCAACTTGATTATCAACATTGATGTTTGTGTTTTGATTAACGTCATATTTGGACCATGTTTGTCTGATTTCATTGGCATTGAGTGATCGTTTTGGTGTTGTGGTTGATTTGATGTGTCAATGAATGTTGCGTTTTGTCAAACCGTTATTTGTCTATTTGTGATGTTCGAAAAGCTCGTCACCCCTGTCTTGTCTTAGTCTATTTTTTTGCCCCCAGTGTAAACATAACTTGAATACATGGATATGTACAAATTTCATCAAGCTATGATGAAACACAAGGATTCTCGTTGTATGATATGGATATGATAGATATGTACAAATGATAGAAATGGATAGATGATGTCGTAAAGCGAATGCAAGACATAAGCTAATAGATAGAGGAGCCCATTTTGATCACAAGTAGCGCATGTTTGCCTGTTTTTCACCACTTTTTTTTATTGCCCTTTTTTCAAGATTTTTTTTTCTAATTTTTATGATTTTTTCAAGACTTTTTCTTATTTTTTTGTATTTTTTTAGGACTTTTTCTGATTTTTTTAAATTTTTTCAGGACTTTTTCTGATTTTTTTGTATTTTTTCAAGACTTTTTCTGATTTTTTATGATTTTTTTTAGGACTTTTTATGATTTAAACATAGAACTTCTTCAAATGAATGTTGTTGATCAGTTCTTCAAATAGGTCCTCTTCTGACGTAGATAACTTATATGCTCCAGAACCGTATGCTGCAATGATGACAAATGGACCAAGCCAATTTGGTTCAAATTTTCCTTTCTTTTCTCTGTCTTGCTAATTGCGTGGATTTTCTCTTAAGACTAAGTCACCCACTTGAAATGTTCATGGTTTAACTCTATGATTGTAACTATGGGACATAACTTGTTGATAACCCTTCAAATGATCAGTTGCATGTTGATGTCTTTCATCTAACAGTTCTAGCTCTTGCAGACGAGATACTCGGTAATCTTCATCATTTATCAATCCCTTGAGTGAGACCCAAAGTGAAGGTATTTCAACCTCTAGTGGTAAGATCACTTCTGCTCCGTATACCAAGGCATATGGGGTAGCTCTTGTTGGTGTGCGAATGTTGGTTCTGTATGCCCACAAAGTTGGATTTAACTAGACATGCCAATCACGACTGGCATCATTTATCGTCTTCTTCAAGATCTTCAAGATTGTTTTGTTTGAAGCTTCTGATTGACCATTTCCTTGTGGATAATAAGGTGTAGAGAACCTATGTTGAATGTGAAATCTTTCACAAAGTTCATCAACATCCTGATTCTTGAAAGGCCTCCCATTATCAGTGATGATAGAATTGGGAATTCCATATCGACAGATAATGTAATTCAGGATAAATGAAGAGATTTGTTTACCAGTCACGGTCATCAAAGGAACAACTTCGATCCATTTTGTAAAATACTTTGTAGCCGTGATGATGAATTTTTCCAACAAGATCTAGTCCCCATTGAGAAAAAGGCCATGTCAGAGTGAAAGGTTGTAGTTCCTGTGTAGGTGCATGAATAAGATTCCCATGGATCTGGCATTTAGAACACTTCTTGACAAAAATAAAAGATTCTCTCTCCATGGTAGGCCAATAATATCCCATTCTAACAAGTTTCTTGGCTAAGGCTAAACCACTTGAATGAGTTCCACAAATACCACCATGAACCTCTTGTAAATCTTTTTTAGATTCATCACGTTCAAGACATCGAAGGAGTGTACCATCAAGACCATGTCGGTAAAGGATATCGACGATCAGGGTATAACAGGATGATTGGCGTATGAAATTCCTTTTTTGGTTTCAGGATAAATCCAGAGGTAAGATGTTATTTTTTAGATAAGTATAAGTCTTTCCATATAAAGGTGAATCAGAACTGGTTAAATGGCATATGACTTGGGTCTTAGGATTATCATAGGCAGGAGAAAACAATTGTTCCACCAAGAATTCGTACCGTTTTTGATTTTCTGATAATTGTAACAAGGAAGCAATTATAGCCATTGCATCTACAACTTTATTATCAATCCTTGGGATTTGTGAAAACTTGATTGCCACAAAATACTTTTTAAAATTGTCCACCATTTTCTTGTAAGGTAGTAGCTTATCATCTTTAGTCTGATAATCGTCACTGATTTGATTAATGACAAGTTGTGAATCACCATAGACTTGCAATTCTGTAATCCGCCAGTCCAATGCTATCTTTATTCCTGTGAGCAATGCTTCATATTTATCCATGTTATTCATGCAAGGAAACATCAACCGATATGATTTTGGAATGGTATATCCTTCAGGTGTGACAAAAAGAATCCCTGCCCCTGAGCCTTGCTACGTGTAGGATCCATCAAAGTACAATGTCCATGATTTCTTAATCATTGCTGTGAAGACATCTGCATCAGGAAATTCAATGTGCATTGGGTTTTCTTCTTCTAAAGGTGCTTCAGCCAACTAATCTGCGATAACCTGTCCTTTTATAGCCCTTCGATCTACATAGTGAATGTCAAACTCACTTAAGATCATTACCCATTTTGCAAGCCTTCCTGTTAAGGTAGCTTTGCTTAAGAGGTATTTTAGTGGATCGATTTTGGTTATCAGCTTAACTGTATGATCCAACATATAGTGTCACAACTTTTTGGAAGCAAACACTACTGCTAAGCAAGCTTTTTCAATGAAAGTGTAGTTCAATTCATGACTTGTTAAAGTTATGCTGATATAGTATATAGCCTTTTCTTTACCTGTAGAATCCTCTTGTGCTAGTAGTGCTCCCAAAGATACTTTTGTTGCTGAAATATAGAGTATGAGGGGCTCTCCTGGAACTGGTGGAATTAGGACTGGTGGATTCATAAGATATTGCTTGATTTGATTAAATGTTGCTTCACACTTTTCCTCCCATTTGAATGGGACATTTTTATGCAATAGATGTGTAAATGGTAAGATTTTGTCTGCCAGTTGAGCTATAAACCTCCTAATGGATTGTAGTCGTCCTTGCAGTGATTGAAGCTGACTGATATTTCATGGTGGCGACATGTCCATTATAGCTTGTACTTTTTCTGGATCAACCTCTATGCCCTTTTCTAAAACAATGTATCCTAGGAGTTTTCCAGATTTAACGCCGAAGACACATTTCTTTGGATTGAGTCAAACATTGAACTTCTCCATTCTGACAAAGATTTTTGACAAGATTTCAAGATGTCCTTCTCTTGTATGAGATTTGGACAATAAGTCATCCACATAGTCTTCCATGAAGGTGTGCATCATATCATGGAAAATAGTTGTCATTGCTCTTTGATAAGTTGCTCCTGCATTCTTTAACCCAAATGGCATTACATTCCAACAATAGGTACCCCAAGGACACATGAATGATGTTTTATCTTGATCCTCTAGTGCAATCTTTATCTGGTTATATCCTAAAAATCCATCCATCAATTAATACATTGCATGGCTAGTAGTTAAATCAACAATCATATCTATGTTTGGCAAAAGAAAGTCATCTTTGGGACACTCTTTGTTCAAATCCCTGAAATCTGAACAAATTTTAATCCTTCCATCCAGCTTTGAAACATGTACGATATTGGAAATCCATTCTACATAGTCAATAGTCCGAATGAATCCAACATCTAAAAGCTTCTTTAACTCTTCTTTAACCAATAAAGCAACATGTGGATGCATTTTTCTGAGTTTTTGCTTCATAGGTTTTGCCCCTACGTTTATGGATAGATGATGCATTATTAGATTAGGATCCAACACTGGCATATCAGCATATGACCAAGCGAAATTGATTTGATTCTCCTTCAAAAACCCTATGAATTTTTGTACTTCTTCCACTGTTAATGATGCTACTAGTTGCAAGATTTTTGGCTGCTCTTTTGTACTTATGTTGATTGATTCTGTGGGCTCAATCAAAATAGAAGATATTTCTTGATAATGTTTGGGAAGAGTGTCAAGTTTCTCATCCTTCAGTGCCTCAAAAAGGTTTTCACCATCATATTTGCTCTTTATTTTTCTCTTGTTGTGATCTACCACTGCCATTTTTCAATTTTCACTGATAGATCCATCTTTTATTTCATTTATTTTGCAGCTAAGAGACTTGACACCCTCCCTATCAAAATCTTGACTATGAGATTCTTGGATGAAACAATTGTTTTCTTGACTAGATGAACAAAGGAAATTTACGATATCCTCATCATCATGGAATGTAGGGATATGGATAGGTGCATCGTTATCCCAATCAATAAGTTTTGGATAGACTAAAGGCATGGAATCATTAGGTTGGGTAAGGTCTTGAGCTATCAAAGTCATGATATGATTGTCATTTTCATGATGGACAAGGTCTATGATGATATTCTCCTGTCGATTATCAATCTCGTTAAAATTTGAATCGTCCTCACTTGAGTCATGATCGATTTGTAAAACATAATCAAGTGGAGGCCTTGAGCCCTCCCCTTGTAAGAATGTGGGTGCGAATTTGTGTATGACATCCACCCTTTTCTCTGTTAAGAATGTATCATCGGAGACATCCCATTCGTATTCATTAGAATCAGTGTCTGAACTGTTTTGCAATTGGAAAATTGATCCATAAAATTTTTGTAGAGTGACATCTTCATGGGGTTTATCTGAAATTGATTCTCCTTCATGAGTTTGTTGTGTTTGCTGTGAAATTGACTTCTCTATATCTTTGCCATATCCAAGGCCTGTTTTATCGTTTGGATGTATTGAAATAGGTTGAATTGGCTCAATGATTCCTTCTTTTCTTTTTCCTATAGGACCACTTCCTTCATAGCCCATTATTTGCATGATAGTATACCCTTTGCCATATTGTTCAGTAGGTAACTTGATGTGCAAGAGAGATTCATCTTCATATTTGTATAGCCAGCTTAGGATGTCCCTATCTTCAGCTTCTTCCTCAGTGGTGTTAGCTTTAATGAATTGTCCATCAAACTTTGTGATTGGCACAGAAGCTTGGGATGTAGAGACTATTGCAATCTTTTGATTTGATAGGGTTGGTTGACCATGTGACCTCAGAGAAGAAGGTAAGGTAGAAAGGGATAGCGAATATTCGCCTACTCCTTTGTCTTTGAAATGTAGCTTGGTGTCAAGATTCTTTGTCAATTCTTGCAATTGGTCTTGTAGATTGGAAGAAGAAGCAATAAGAGCCTCCCTATTGTGTGGCACAAAGGTGTCTTGAGTTGCTCGAAGATTTGAACAAGTTTGGGTGCTATTGTAATCAGCTTGTATAGTTATTTCCTATCCATCATATGGAAACTTGATGCATTGATGGTACGTTGATGGTACTACTTGCATATCATGAATCCATGGGCAACCCAAAAGTATGTTATAGGAAAGATCGCGATCTAGAACCTGACAAAATGTATTTTTCACAATAGGTCCCACTCTGATAGGTAGCATTATTAGTCCTTTAGAGGATCTTTCTTCATCATCATATGCCTTGATAGTTATTTTCCTTCTTGGATCAATGGAATTTTTTGATATTCCTAAGGCATGTATTAGCTTTAAGGTACAAATGTTTAAATTGGCTCCTCCATCTATCAAGACACGTCTGATTCAGTGTTTATGGATCATGACTTCAAGATAAAGCGATGAATTATGTGGATGTGTCATGGAGGAATCATCATTTTCAGAGAATGAAAGACAAGTGGGGGAAGACAAATGTCCCACCATAGCTTGAAATTTGTTTACAACCAGATCAGTGTCGACAGTTGTGTTTACAAGAGCTTCCTCTAAAATATTCTTATGTACGGGGGATATTTTGAGAAGTTCAAGAATGGAGATTTGAGCTGATGTTTTTCTAAGTTGATCAACTAGATTATAATGAGTTGAAGGAGGAATAGCTGCCTTAGATGAACTTCCTTTTAAAACAACTTTTTTTTGTCCTCTCGTAGTCACATTAACCTATTGATATTCTTGTTTTTCCTTGATTTTAATAACATTAACCCATTGATCATCTGTATAGATGTGGTGGATTATGTTGTCTTCAACATTATTTATGCCTTTCACTTTGGTATCTGATGTTTCCCCCTTTTGATATTTTGGTAAAGGATCTTTAAATGCTTTATGATCATCATTGGTATGATGTCCTTCAATTGTAATGGTGCCATTGTCAATTAAATCTTGTACTAGATTTCGCAAGGCTTGACAGTTATTTGTTCTATGACCTTTACATCGATGATAATTGCAATAATACGAGTCATTCCATGATGGTGGTTTGACTTGTGGCTCATAATCTCTTTGTGGTGGTAAGGTGATAACCTTATTATCAAGAAGCTCCTTGAGAGCAAACTCAATAGATTGACCCAAAGTGGTAAAGTTCCGCCGATTTGAAAAGAATGGAGATCTTGGTAAAGTCGATGTTTGGGTATTGCCAAGATTGTTATTGAAATTACCATGATTATCCTTGTTGTTTTGATTGGTCATGCTTTCTTGGTTGGAGTTATGTCCTTGTTGATTGTTGTTTCTTTGTTGGTTGGTATTTCTTCATTGATTGTTTCGTGGAGCACTTGATAGGTTGAAGATAGATGGTCTTGTTCATAGATTGTTTGCATCCACTATACCATCATTGACAAAATTTTTATTTCTATTCCAAAACCTTGTTCTATCATTGTTGTTTTGGTTGGATGAACTTGGATTATCAAGTTTTATCACTCCTCTTTTGACCAAATCCCCTTCAATGGTGATTGCATTCTCAATCAATTTTTCAAAGTTATGAGGACAATGAAGATTAAGCCTGTAGCTTAATTCTTGATCTAGGCTATTGATAAAGATATCCATCTTTTCTTTTTCAGGAATAGGATAGGAATATCGTGCAAACAATCTTCTCCATTTTTTTAAAAACGTAGTGAATGATTCCCCTACTTTTTGTTTCACTTTACAAAGATCAAGCATGGTTATCTGGTGTTGGATATTGTAGGCGTATTGTGATATAAATTGATTTATCAACTCCTCAAAAGTTTTGATGGGGGGTTGATCTTGGAAAGCAACTCCGTGGATTGTCCACCCAGACTTCGTGGAAACAATCGCATTAAGTAGGTATCTTCATAAGTGAATTCTAGACTCATATTTCAGAAATCTCTCACATTTTCAATGGGGTTAGTTTTTCCATTGTACCTATCAAATTTAGGGATTTCACAATGTTTTGGAAAAGGGATCATTTGAAGACTCCTATCAAATGGATAAGGAGATATGTCATCCAAAACATACTTCTTTGTTGCACCCCCTTGCATTTCCTTTATTTGCCCTTGTAATTCTTTTATCTATTGAGTAAGGGCACTAAAATCATTAGGAGGAGTTTCAGGATTCGCTTTAACAGGCACTAAAACCTTTTGGCTTTGGTACAAGAATCGTCTTTTCTTCAATAATTTCTTGTAGCTAAGTGATTTCTTTAGTTTTTTGATTCGTTTGAGAATGGATTTCTTAACAAAGGTTGTGGATTTCCAATCTCCTAACATGAGGGTAATCAATGTAATTGTGAATTTTGGATGATCTTTACTAAATTAATGTATTGAAAACACATCAAGCGAGTTGTAGAATAGTTGTGTTTACGTCCTATACTAAACATCAAGTGTATGATCAAAATGTTTTTCAAAAATTGTTTTCACAGGTTTTACACATGATAGATAGATCAAACAGACTCACTCTTAGTACTCAAGTAGGTCATCATAATAATCAACAACCCACATCTTAGAATTGCGTCGACTCACACAGCCGTGTCACCCCTAAAGGGGCGCCCATGTTTTTGTCTTTTCTAGGCGCGTACTCAGAGTGACAGAAGTGGATACCGGATCCCCTAAACAAACGGTCCTTGGCAGTTATATGGTGAGTATCTTAGGGGTAGATTCTTCCCTCCCCTACACTTTGATTATTATGATGTTTTGAAACTGACTTCGGTTGGATACTACACTAAGTTCGTAGTAAGGGTTTCCGTTCAGTGCGGCAAATGATAGACTCCCTTTAGAGACCTCCCAACCTTTAGAACAAAGGCTTTGGGGATGGTTATCAATGCACACTACCGTCCAATGGGATTTTCATCAACCATTCGCATTTGATTAAAGTGGGTTGGAAAACTTGGCTTTAGTTGTTCCCACTTAGGTCGTTCCCATAGGGTGAGTACTTTTTCCCACTACGGAAGGCCTTCTAAAAGGTATTATCAAAGCTTGAAATTGCATGAAATGAAATAGATGAGTTTGGCATTTTGATCACCCAGTTAAGGGGAGAGCATAGGCCTATCACCGTTTTAAACAAAGCAAACAAAAGTTCAATTTTAAGCCAAAATGAACAATTTTCTATGCTAGGTGAAGATATTGCTTCACAAAGACATGTAGTTCTTTTTAGTCTAAAATAAAAATGAAGTGACTATCCTAGGATTGCTTCATTTTAATTAAGTGACTATCTTAGGATTGATTCATTCCAATTAAGTGACTATCCTAGGATTGGTTCATTTCTTTAAAGCTCTTACTAGCCACGGTCGCGTCGGATCCAGTCAAATCCTACTTAAGTTACAGATTACAATTGCCGACCTACAAGTTCCATGTTAAAAATTAAAAAAAAATAGCGCTAAAACAGACATCAAGGGTGCTAAAAAAGAGTTAATGGACGCTATAGGATCAGTCAAGGGCATTGTAGAATCAGTCAAGGGCACTGCAGGATTAGTCAAGAGCATTGCAGAATCAGCCAATGGCGCTATAGAATCCCTTAAGGGCGCTGAGGAATCTCTGAAGGGCGCTGAGGAATCTCTAAAGGGCACTGAGGAATCTCTGAAAGGTGCTGAGGAATCTCTGAAGGGCGTTGTAACAGAGTTGAAGAGCGCTAAATTAGGTGTGAACTGTGTTGAAGTGTGTTTAATGCGCTAATACGCTCTTTTAGCCGTAACTTGTTAGAAAAACTTGCGAAAAGATGTTAAAATTGGGGCAAGAGCCCCATGGTGGGCGCCAAAAATGTGTGTGGAAAATGTTAGTATCAAAATGAGATAATATAAACACACCAATGCAACATTAAACTAAAGAAAGCAAGATAAATTGAAATGAAATCAAACAGAGTTTCTTCAAAGTCATTCCATTGTTCTCTATCTCTAGTGATTCTCTTGAAGCTGCTGCTCTCAGATTGTATAAGCAAAGCTTTTTAGAATGGCAACCTACAGAACGAGTATGCAAAGGGAGATTACTTAAGGGAGATTACTTCTCTATCCTATATGCTGGTGGAGTGAAATGCTGATACGGATATGCACAGGGGCTGTAAATTATGCACAGGGGCTATAGATTATGGATGCTTCTAAAACTATGATATGAGGATGATTGGCCATGATATGGAATGCTGATATATTAAACTATGCTATGCTATGATTCTAAAGGCTATGGATGCTAGAAATCTAATTGACTATATTTTTCCTGTATGAAAGCTTCTATGTTTTTCAGAGACCCGACAGTCCTTTTTATAGCCTTTTACAGGCAAGAGCTTGGCTGGCAAAGATCAATGGCTGTGAGATTGTCTGGTAATTTTGGATGGTGAGAGATGGAGAGGTTGAGAGGAAGATGGAAGATGTTGGGAGGTTGGAGAGAAGAATGGTGGCTTGTCTTCAACCCACGGGAACAAGCTTGCTCAGAAACAGAGAAATTAATTTTCTGTTTTGAAGTTTGTTTCACGGTTGTTGGAGATAATCCAAATTAAATAAATAAATTTATTTAATTTTATGTGAATTTGAGGATTAAAAAGATTTTTAAAATATTTGATGTGAGTGAACATTAGAAGATTCAATTAAATATTTAGAATATTTAATTGTAAATGGACTTTAAAAGAATTAATTAAATATTTGGAAATATTTAATTGTGAATGGAATATTAGAGAAGAATATTTAATCTTTATTTGAATAAAATATTCAAGCCAAGATTATGTGATAATTAATATAAATAAATCATAATGTTTATTTAATTAATTAAGAAATGGATAAGAAAAGTGATTAAATAAACTTATTTATTTAATCAAGATGAAAGAATAAACAATATAAATAAATTATTTACATTTATTTATATGCAGATTGAATTCGGAGATTTAATTAAATATTAAAAATATTTAATTAATTACCGGACTATTATGATGTGACCATTTTTAGGTGTATACAGGAACTAATGGATGCACTAGAAAAACTGATGTATGCACTGAAAGAAAGGTCGAATGCGCTATAAAACTCCTTGAATGTGCTAAAACGGTTACTCAATGTGTCGAAAGAAATATCGTATGTGCCATTACAAATGTTGAATGCGTTAAAATATTTGTCAAATGTGATGTAATAGAGATTGTATGCACTAAAAGGTTTGTTGTATTTGTCAAAAGAGCTCACAGTTGTGCTAAAATGTCACGTCTAGCCTGTTTACAAATTTTTTTTCCAGAAAGTTGTTAAAATGGGGCTGAGCCTCATGGTGGGTGCTAATTTATGTGAGTGTGAAATTGTGGGAGAGTTAGTAAATCAATTATATAATATGACCTCTCAGGGTTTTTTTAATTATAACACAAATAATAGATATCCATTTTTTAGTTACAGACTTTTTAATAAAATGGTCGGGTTTGGGACCCAAGAATACTTAACTGTACCTATTTTTTCTAAAATATTTAATATTTAATATAATATAATATATATTAATTTTAATATAATACGTTTATTATAAATAATATAACACATATTATTATATATAATATATATAATATATATAATGTAATATAATATTATATAATATGACCTCTTGGGGTTTTTTTTAATCATAAAACCAATAACGAATATCTGTTATATACAATATAATAATTGGTTGGGATGGACCCAATGCTCCATTTTGTAACAGATATCCATTCGTAACAGATATTCATTTTGGTTCAGTATTACCAAACCAAAATGGATATTGTACTTTGGCCTACAAAAATTTAAAGGCGTGAATTTCACATTTTTGGATGAGTTAAAAATGCCTTTTTTCACATCGCCACTTTTTGGACCCCCATGATCTTGCACAAACCCTTGTGTCAAGTAACTAAACATTGAGTTTGTATTCAAGAATCAAGTCTGATTATTTCGATTTCCATAGGTATAACACAAAAGAAGACAATTCAAGCACTTTTCTATTCTCAAAGGGTCACTTTAAATATCACATCCCACATCTTAAAATCATGTAAGCTCACACAACCCTGTCACCCCCCTAGAGGGTGCCCATGTTTTTTCCTTTCCCAGGTCTTAACCAAAGTTGAATCCTTTGCTTTTGGCCAATAATCCTTGATGGTTATATGGTGAGTGTCTTGGGGGAAGATTCTTCCCTCCCCTTGCACTATGATATAGAAAGTGTTCAAAAACTTATTCGGTTGGCTTTTGCACTATGGTTAGTAGAAAGGGTTTCCATTCGGCGAGACAGATGATAAAATCCCTCAGGATACCTCCCAACCTTTAGAACAAAGGATTTGGGGATGGTTATCACTGCACACCACCATCAAATTGTAGACTTTCCTCGAATTTTCTTTTGATTTTAGTGGGTTGGAAAACTTGGGTTTGGTTGTTCCCACTTAGGTCGTTCTTGTAAGGTGAGTAATTTTTCCCACTACCTTAGGCCTTCTAAAGGTGTTAACAAAGCATAAAATGTTGAGTCTATCATTTTGGTCACCTAGTTAAGGGGAGATCATAGGCCTATCACTCGAGCACGAAAGACAAGGGTGCTATTTAACCTTTTAATTAAACTAGGCTCCTAATTTAATCAAAAGAAAGCATTAAATAACTCCAACCCCTGCATAAATCATCAATAGTTGCATAAATTTGTCTTTGACTGGTGTATCATCCACCTGAAAGCAAAAAAACATTAATTAGTTCTCAGAATTTTTAATATTTTGCAAGTTTAAACAGATGTTCTAAAACAGTCATCCAATATGCTAAAATATCACTCAAATGCACTAAAAGAACTATTCAATGCACTATAAGAACTAATGGATGCACTAGAAAAACTAATGTATGCACTGAAAGAAAGGTCGAATGCACTATAAGACTCCCTAAATGTGCTAAATGGTTACTCCTCCCTCATCAGAATCCTCATATGGCACTAGAGACAGAAGATAGTGGCCATACTCTTGGTCAGTATCTCCTCCATCGCCCGAAGGGCTGTTTGAAACCTCAATGGGAGAGTTGTGCCTCCCCAGATAAGCTTTATGATACTTATTCTTCTTCTATGCTTTCTGTATCTAAGGGTTATTTTCTAAGGCTAGATTAGCAATGATTAGATCATAAATATTAAACCCAAAGAAAGTAATGAAGTGCAAAGGAAAATAAATGAAAACACAAAATAGAACAAGCTCACCAAATGTCTTCAATCTCCATGGCTGATCTTCATTACACCTTCTAACTTGTTGGTTGATGTGTTGCCCTCAGATTCAATGTGCGAGCAATATGAAAATAAAGCCTAAGTCCTACACAAGATTTGAAGGATTTAAATAAAGACTATGCCTATGCCTATGACAAAATGACTCTAAAATGTAAAATAACTCTATGCATAAATGTGTCAGAATAACCAAATCTATGTGTGTGTAATCCAAAAATGTGAGCAAAATAACATTTTATAGAAAATGCAATTTCGAATGGATGAACGAGGTCGACTTTTGACAAAAGCCTAAAATCAGAGGATGAGATCTAATGTGAGAATCCCTAATCAGGGTTAGGGTAAAATCATTAAATGAGTGGTCGAGATATCATCTGAGAAAATTAAATCAGCGGTGGAGAATAGACGAGATAATTAATTAGAAAAATAAATATTTTTGAAAATCAAGAAGATAAACACTACCTGATTTGTGAGATTCAAAAAATCGAGAAGATAAGAGTTGAATTGAAAAGCAAATCTGAAAAATCTAGAATCAAATAAAAGCTATTTGATTTTATGAAGAAAAAAGATTATTTTGAATTAAAAACAAATTTAACTCAAAAAGGAGGAAAGATCATGTGATAGTAAATAATTAAAATCTTTAATTATTTACCAAAAATCGGGAAAATTAGAAAGTGGGATATTTTAAATAAATGATTTTATTTAAATTAGAAAAACCCAAGAGATAGGGAGTGGACAATTTTAAATAAATATCTTTATTTAAAATCGGAAAAAGCGATGGTGGACGATAACTAAATAAATTAAAGAATTTATTTAATTATAAGAGGTCATGAGATATTAATAACACATTAAATAAATAAAACTTATTTATTTAAATAATCAGGAGGAAATAATGGACAAGGATAATTAAATAAATTAAGAAATTTATTTAATTATGAGAGACATTAGATAATTAGTGATGCTTTTAAATAAATAAATGAAATTTATTTATTTAAATAATCAAGAGGAATAAAAGATATGAATTAATTAAATAATTATGAATTATTTAATTAATAGTTGAATTTGGAATATAGACGAAATATGATAAGACATAAAAATATGGTTTGCGAGTCTAGGCTATTTTTATGTGTCTACACTTTCTTCTTAGGCTCAACTAGTTCCTTCCTTTTAAACTTGACCAATTCTTCTAAAGCAACCCGACTTCTCAAATTGTAGGTGCTTTTGACACCACCCTTTTTGTTTCTACCATAGGCATTCCTCCTGCCTTTTGGTGTTGTAGAAGCTTCAAGTACTTCTTGTTTAGCTACAGATATGTCTTGAAATTCAAACACACTGAGCCTCCTAGACCTCCTAATTGGTTTGATAGACACAACTGACTTACCCATTCTTTCAAGACACAGAGGTAAGGACTGGAAAATCCTTAATTACAAGAAGAAGACTCACTAGCCTAAGCTCTTGAATTGAATTCGTAAAATAGAAAACCCTCAAACCCAAACAATTTCAACAAGCCCCAATGACAATTACAGACAATCAAAACTCTCACTATCCCAAGAATATGAAATTCTTAAACCAACTAATGCATAAGTCAAATAGAGCTCATATGAAAATCAGCTTACCTGGGATAAATACTTCCACACCTCTACAATTAAAATCCTAGGACTCACACACTTTCTCTAGATCTCACCCTTCTCAATTCTTGAAGACTACAAATGGTGAGATAAATCGACAAGCAATCCACATTAAGTAGACAATTAGGAGTGTGTATCCATTAATAATTGAGGAGAGCTTTGTGTAAGCGAGTTGACAACTTAGCCGATCATCTTTGAGTCTTGGTCGTCGATCTTTTTGGATTTAAAACACCATCAATGGCGATCTTCAAACATTATTTCTAGATTTTTTAACTTGTGCCTTAAAAATGGAAATAGCACCTCAGAAAGTTGCCACGTTTACCCTAAATTTCATTAGTCATATTTAATCTAACAATACTCATGTATCACCATCTTGGTCTGTGGTTTTCATTTACATCGGTGAAGTACAAATAATTAGCATTGAAGGGAATATTCCCTAAAACATCCCATCGCCAGTCACAAATTTTCCCTCACTTTCTAAAATTCAATCATCGATGAGAGCACTGGCATGATGAAATATTGACCACTAGATCACTGCATATCTTTGTCAATCTTCACCTTACATCACACATCGCTAATGCATGTTTCAAATTCTAGGCCGCATCAGCAATAGACGAAAAGTAGCAATGGAACTAGATCAAGCTGTGTGCATCTTCCTTTCAAAATGAATGGCACAAAATATATCACTCATCCACCCCTTTCAAAATAGTGACAACTCATTAAGATTAGGGACCTCATCACTCATTGCCAATTTGAACAAGACAAGTGCACAACTATCCATGATGAGCTATGGAAGGAAATACAAAGAGTTCTGAGGTCATCACTCATCACTAATTCAACACTCAAAACTCAAGATCAATTAGCTATAGCCGAAACCTCTAGTGGTACAAAGAGAAACTCAAGCATTATGCATCGTTGATATGAATCAAACATTCTTAAAGATATCCATGATGAGTGATTAACAAAGGTAGTGGATGAGACTTAAGTGAAATAATTTGCACATGCTCATAAATTGCACTAAGGGGACCACCTAGGAAATTGTATAAAAAAGGAATTAAAGGACTTAAAACATGCTATTTCAAAGGATATAAATGCCAAATATGGTCAATCGATCCTTATAAAATAAAAGTATTTCTCACCTAGGCTCAAAGGGGCTGGTAACTTCACTAGCTTCAATGGATCAAAATGTTTTAATATGATCAGGAATGGGAAATAGAAAGTTAATGATGAATTAGAGCTTTGAAAATGGCTAATAATTAAGGGTTTTTATGAGAGATCTTGACAACAAAATCCCAAGGAAATAATAGTGGGAAAAACCCTAAGTCCAAACACTTGAAACTGGCTGAATTTTACAGAGCTTTTAGAAATCTAGCAAAAAAAATTTCAGGGGTTCCATTAGTGGTGATGGAACCCTTCAGAAATTTTCTTGGTTCCACCCTAAAAAATTGTGCAAAGTCTGGCCTCAACCCTTGTTTTTTTTTTTAGGTCATATCCTCATCACTGTCTTAAGGGTTTTATATCTATAAAACCTCCCAAAAATTGGCCTATGAATCAAAAAACCCTTGGTCATTCTATTGTTGCACTGACTTTTTCTCCCAGTACCTACTCACTTAAGTTGTCACTTATGCCATTTGAGTCATGTATTCACTAGCCACTTGTTTTTAGGTCTGTCAGTCACCTTAGTCCTTCTCAGTATTAATTTCCTATGATCAAAGGCTTGATTTTAATGAATTAAATCCTTAGCTTTTGTCTTGAGGGTTAGGTTCACGTTTGCCTAGTGATGGCCCCTTTTTATGATTAAATTTTGTGGCATGTTCAGAAATGGAACTTCATGCTGGCCATCTAATCTTACGGAATTAATCCCAGCCATTCCCCATATGCCCACACTGGATTGTTTTCTCTTATTTTATTTACACAAGCTGGTGAGCTTTGACCATGTGTCTTGTATGTTGGTGGGCCCAGTTTCCTTGGTAAAAATACATGGCACCATCCCAAAAAAGGTCAAAACTATAGGAGCGAAGACGTGGTCACATCTCTACCACTCCCCACATGCCCATTTTGATTTATTTCATGTTATTTTAAAGACATGGGCTAGCGGGCGATGGCCATGTGGTATTGCCAGATGGTGGAACCAATATCTCCAAAAGGGTAGTGGACGTAGTTCGAGGGAGGATCAATGATGTACATCATGACACATGTTCTCATCAGATTCATTCCCCATGTGCTCATCTATCTACAACAGTGAGGAGAGGTAGTCACACAGGCTAGTGGGCAAAGTGACATCTATCATTATTATAGGACATGCTAAGATTTAAGGATAGATGTTTGTTTTGTAAGAGATGAAATCGATGGTCGATTGCAAATGAGGTGGCCTAATCTTGACCACTCCCCACAATCCCATGAGGGCCTTTCCCATGTCTTTTATTTTGTAACAAGAAAGTGCCATGTGGACTTTCTAAAATGCTCTAATGGGTTTTAACAAAGTTAGAATACCTCTAAATTTGGCTAAAAAAGTACTATTTTAAAATGGCACTATTTTCAACTTTGTTCTTTGAGGCATATGCTTGATATTTCGGCTGGTAGTCCTGATAGTTATTGATATGTGTGGAGAAGGTTAAAATAAAGTAGGGTAATGTACAAACAAATATTTTAAGATCAAATCAAGATCATTCCCCGTTGTTTTGTTACTAATAAATATATGTGTTTTAATTCCCATGGGTAAGCAGGTAATTATAACACATAGTTTTAATTGATGCTATTTACAGAGTGGATGTATATCTACTCAAGGCTTTTCTAATTTAAAGGAGCATTACAAGCATAATTAAAACTTAATTATAAGTGGTTTCATAGTAATCTACCCATTGATTTATCTTTTAAAAACATGATCAACAATTAAGATTAAAAAATCAAAGCAGATTGTTGTCAGCTTGCACACACAAGGTTTCTATGAAGAATTAATGGTTTGAACAATTGCATGGCTCATTATAATGTGGAATGATGTCCATATTTCTCATTTAGAAATTACATTCAATTTGAGTTCAAGAGCAGAATTGGTAGAGGTCTTCTAGTCATTATCACTGAGAGGATGAGTAAGTTTGGGGAGTCTGTTAGGCCGGTCTGAAGGTCTAGGAGATTGAGTTTGCTTGAGTCTAAGGAGAATTCCCCTGAGAAGGAAGATGATACACAAGGAGCTCCTAATACACCAAAGAGCAGAAGGGGATGTAGGAATTCAAGAAATGTGGTGTTAGGAGTAACTACAACCTGAGGAACCAAATTGTTTCAGAAGAACTGGTCAAGTTCAAAGGAAAAAGGATGGTGGAAGGGCATGTGCAGGATCATCATGGAAAAAGCAGGACCTTAAGTGGCAAAAAATTTAGAAAAATTAGAGTTAGGCAATTTGACGTAAAAAATTGAATAAGTTATCTATATTATTTCAAAAATGTGTAAGAATAGAATCTGTAGCAAATTGAATGTAGTTTCTAAACTACTAGGTTTACTTTAAAAAAAATAAAATCTATTTGGTGAAAAATTAAAATTTCAATGCAGTAGTACTTAAATTTCAGGGAAAAAATAAGAAGTAGGTGTCTGTCTGACCACCCTAACCATAAAAAAATGATAATATTTTTTTATAAGATTTTAGGTATAGGTAAAGGACTCATGTCCTAATGTGATTCATATTTTTTTGTAATTTTTTTCCAAGTAAATAATTAATTATGAATTTTTTATTAAAACTTTTAAACAATATAAAAACTCGTATGTTTGACCACCTTAACTTGGTCAAAACTTCATGAAATTCAATTTTATTTTTTTAATCCTATAGTGTGCAATGCATAGAATGTGACATATGTTTCCGATTCAAAAAATGTGATATCATTTGAAAGCTATACATGTTTTTCAATCATCCTATTAATCAAGACTTTAGTTGTAATTCAAATAGAAAATAAATAATAATTATTTATTAAATTCAAAATAAAATGTAATTTATATTGGTGGAAAGCGAAGAATCTCCTTTAAAAATTATTTTTCGTTTCTTCAATTTTGGGTAAACAAAAAGTCGTCAGCCACATACCCTATATATACCCATCATATTGCCACTTTTTGGCCCATCATGATCCTGCACATACTCGGAATATGAAAATAAGGAAAATAAAAAATGCAAGTATCAAAAGACCTATCTGGGAGGAC
Source organism: Sequoia sempervirens (assembly GCA_007258455.2). Classification (NCBI taxonomy): domain Eukaryota; kingdom Viridiplantae; phylum Streptophyta; class Pinopsida; order Cupressales; family Cupressaceae; genus Sequoia; species Sequoia sempervirens. The sequence goes on from VDFB02300097.1 coordinate 39,935, forward strand.
ATAATTCTCCAAGTGAGGTTACTGATAGCCCTTCAGATAATGAGGGTGAAACTGATCCAGAGGGTGATTATTATCCCCTCTCCCTGGTACCATTTGAGGATTATGATGAGGAGGTGGTGATGGTTCCTCCAATTCCACCATGAGCAAGCCATGGGCTAGTATCCTCTGAGGCTAATGACTCAGAGTGATGATTCTTTCCTATTTTTGTTTTTGATGACACCATGGCCCCTTTGTCAAGATTGTCCTATTTAACATTCATATGATTTATTGTTTCTAGCACTAATGTAGAATTTTTTTGGGCTGGTGTATAGGAGAAGTGCTAGATTTCTTAGCGTTGGTGGCATGTAGGTTTCTTGTGGGTGATATGCAGCTTTTTGTTGGGGCTGCTAGTGGAGAATCTTCTTTGCTCAACAAGGATGAGGATTCAATGCTACTGCAACAAACTCTTCCTTTTGAGGAGCTAGAATTTCTTCATGCAAGGAATGTCGAATGTGGTCTTTTACTCTTCCATTTTTGCAACGATTACATGTAACTAACTGAGGACGTCTCAAATTCTAGTGAAAATGATCTTGAAATGGGATGAAATGTAAATGTAATTAAGCCTGATGCTTGTGGCTCCCTTATTCTATAAAAGGGATTTCAGGGCTGATTATAGAGGGTGGGTCAAATTTTTAAGTCTCAATAGGGTTTTAGGTGAGTGTTAAGCTCAAGAAAGGCATTTTGAATAGAATATAGATAAATAGGCTAGTAGATTGTCTTGGGTATGAAATCTTGTATGTAATAGTCTTAAATTAGTGTTATAGAAACCATTGATATTCAAAAAAATCTTAGTCTAGAAAACAATACTCTCCTATTATATATTTCTCACAAGTTATGAATGAAAATACTAATGGAGTTTCCATTTATCTTCAATTGTTCAATTTGAATGTATGATTCTATTTTCAACTTTAACTCAAAGAGTTGATTAAAATGCTATAATATGATTATAGATTTTGTAAGGAGCGTGTGTTTTTAGGAATTGTGAGTTTTCTTAAATGAAAGGAAATATGAAAATAGTCTGCCTATCTCTAAATTGAGTAGTTTATATATTATTGATTCTTACAAATTTGACTCCATTACTCCAATTGATGAGACACTAGTCAGTTTGTTAGAAAATCTTGCATAAAACTGGGAAAATAGCACACTTGGCTATGAACTTAAAATAAGAACAATATTCATTTTAAATATTTTCAAGAATAGTGTGGGTGAGGAATAGATTTGATTCTTAGCAAGTACTTGTAGTCTTTCATTTAAAAGATCTGCCAAATCTTTAGTGAGATGGGAATTATTTGCAATAAATAGGAGTCAATATGTGTAGTAATGTGTTACTAATTGAATACACTTCATAAAAACACAATTGGGACCACCCTCCTAGGTTTCACAGAGCCTGTAGTGAAGGAGTAAGGATCACAAAATCCTAGACTCCTTGTGTTGGCCACTAACCTTGTAGTTTCTTCATTATAAGAGTTGGCTACTCTTTAGAGAATTGTGGGGTTCTGCTCTAAAAATCACCAACAAAAATGGTGACTCTATTTGGGAATAGCTTTGAATCTCTAGTGCAGATTGTTATACCATAGAGTCATGAGTTAGGTGAATCTGGACATCTGGTTTAGATAGTAAGACTTGGAAGTATTTATATTGTAGTGATGTCAAAGAATTTATAATGTGATTCTGCTATGGGAGAAGACCTAGAGGGAAATTCATACTCAAAGGAACTTCATACCATTTGAAGTTTGATCCTCTATGAAGAGAGGTGGTGAATCTGTCTAAAGAACCTATTGAAGATTCAAAAGGAATTTCAGATCTACAATATCTCCAATCAAGAAGAAAATTCTACAACAGTTGCAATATATCTAGGTATTCCTCATATTTTGGTTTTTACAAAGCATATATGACAACCATATGATAAAGTCATGAAAATTTTATTCCCTATTAAGTGAATAAGCACTAACAAAGGGAACGGTAAATTTGTATACTTCTATATTATTAAGTTGCAAAATCTACTATGATGTGAGGTATATATTATTTTTGAAAGAAAACTGGAATGAACCTTTGATAATTGAAAATGATGTTATGAAAAGCTTGTAAGGGTATAAGAGGGTATATCATCAATATATATACCTTGGTATAATCCAATGTGCAACTATGGTTTGTAATCAGCCCTAGTCATATTGTAGAAGAAGTTTTAATTCTGGCAGACATAGAGCTATTAATTTCATTGGGATTAATGGCTACCCAAATGTTGTTCCATCTAAAATTAGGGAATATCTACCAAATTTCAATGGTACAAAGTGTGAATCGGAAAAAAGAATTTACAAGAATCCAATAATCTAATGGATGACTTTAAGGTAGATCATGAAGATGTAATCATGAGGTTGTTTGCTCAATCTCTAAAAGGAGATTCGAGAGATTGGTTCTCTGATTTACCAACATGCTCTATCTACTCTTGGGAAGAGTTCAAAGTAGTGTTCATAGAGAAATTTGGTGAAAGAATCAGTGCTAATTATTTTCTAAATAAATTTATGAACATTGAGAAAGAAGAGGATGAGTTGGTTCCAACATTTAACAAAAGATTTGCTAAAACATTGAAGGATATTCCTGAGATTCTAGGACTAAGTGATGTAGTTTGTTTGGTTTTTTATTTGGGATCTTTTGATAAAAAATGAGCTATCTGCTGAGAGATAAAAATATGAAAACCTTGCATCAAGCATATGGGATAGCCATGAACATTGAAAACAACTAGAATTATGGAATGCACAAGGGTCATTTGAATACAAGAATTTTCTGCAATGAGACACCAAATGTTGATAAAACTACTAGCTGTTCTGATGACAAGAGGGTCCACAAGAATTCTTATGATTCTGATGAATCTGGTGATTTGTTTGAAAATAAGAATGATAATGAGGTAATGTATTCATTATTTAGTATGCTAGAACCATATAGTTCTAATTACAATATTGTCAGGGCTGAAATTTTTTTCAACACTAAACTTAGCTTCATTGCGCTAGTTCATTAACATTCAATTTATGAGGTTGATCATGCTGATTGTTATTCTACTGGTCATACTAGCTTGAATGAAGTAGACTTGGAAATTTTTATATCAAAGGAGGATAACATTAGCATGCAAGATATGGATGACATAAGTTCATTCTCAAATGATTAGGTTATGCATTATGATGAAAATTTGAAGCCACTAACTTTGGTTGAAAATGTCATGGAATTTGAAGAGCTTTCTCACCATGATATTGGTATGTGTAGGATCGTCTTGGAAAAAATAGGCCCTTAAGTGGCAAAAAATTCAGAAAAGTTTGAGTTAAGCAACTTGATGTAAAAATTTGAATAAGTTATCTATATTATTTCAAAAATATGTAAGAATAGAATCTATAGTAAATTGAATTTAGTTTCTAAACTACTAGGTTTATTTTAAAAAAATATATCTATTTTGTGAAAATTTGAAATTTCAATGCAGTAGCACTTAAATTTCAAGGAAAAAATAAGAAGTAGGTGTCTTTCTAACCACCCTAACCACAATAAAATAATAATATTTTTTATAATATTCTAGATATGAGTAGAGGACTTATTTCTCAATGTGTTGCATATTTTTTTTGTAATTTTTTTCCAAGTAAATATTTAATTATGAATTTTTATTACAACTTTAAAAAAATATAAAAACTCATATGTCTGACCACCTTAACTTGGCCAAAACTTCATGAAATTCATTTTTTTTTTAAATCCTATAGTATGCAAAGCATAGAATGTGACACATGTTTCGAATTCAAAAAATGTGATACCATTTTAAAGCTATAGAATTTTTTTCAATCAACCTATCAATCAGGACTTTAGTCGTAATTCAAATAGAAAATGAATAATAATAATTTATTAAATTCAAAGTATTAAAGCATAATTTATATTGGTGGAAAGCTGAGAATATCGTTTAAAAACCTTTTTCTTTTCATCAATTTTGGGTAAAAAAAATCATCAGCTACATACCCTACACATACCCATCATATCATCATTTTTTGGCCCATCATGATCCTACACATACCCATATCTCAAATCATGTGGACATGGCAGAAATTACTGATGTCTGTACTAAACAATTTGAGGGTGGGAATGAAGTTGATAGTGTGTCTATCTGCTCTTCTAGTGATTGCAATAACTTTGAGTGTAATGATGACTTAAAGGATTTAGATCTTCATGATAAGGAGGCTGAGGCTTTTATGACAACAATGAATGTAATATTAAACCCTTTATTCGATGAGCCTCCAGCTTCACCAGAGATGAGAAACAATGATCCTTATTGGTGTAGAGAAAATCCACTCTTTGAGAATTCTAATGATGCATCGAACACATAGTTAGAAAGGGGTTTCAAGCAAACAAGGGAACACATTGGTGAGCTCTGCGAGGGTATTTCTTATGAATGTTTCACATTTGAAATAGGTGTAGCAAATAAAGATGAGTATCATAATGCTATCTACTTATAGGAGTATGACCATTTTCAATTTCCAAATCAACTAGAAGGTATTTGTGTAGAGCATGACAATGAGATGAATAAAAGGAAATGTTTTTTTCAATATAAACATGTTTTATATGATGAGCATAACACATATGTGTCATGTAATGATGAAATTTTGTAGTTTATGCTTGAACCTACAATATAGAATGATAGAGATTACATTGGAAACAATATACTCAAAAAATTGAGAAAAATGCAAGTAACATTGTTTGTAATCAGGTAAACCCCAAAGGTATCCATATTTTTCTGCTTGTAAGGAAAAAGCTATACTTGTGGTAGTGGGATGACATAGGTAAATGTGGGTGGAAGGAAATTAGTTCTTTCAATAGGTTGCTTTTTTACACGGGCAAGAATTAACCCTAAGTTTTAGTGACTTGGTGCCACCAAATATGGAAATGAAGCTAGTTAGATTGTAGGGTGCATACTAAAATTTGCATCTCTGGAGAAGGTTTTAGGCAGAGTGGAGATTAGATCTCCCTTTTCAGGTCTTTTGGCCTACATATGATTTTGTACATATTTTGTTTCTTTATGTTTTGGTTTTTTGTGCCTGGTCTACTTCACCCATGATTTTGGGATCTCACCATGCCTATGAAAGGAATGTGTCCCCAACTAGAGCCACTAATGGAATCCTTCAAAAAAATTCTTTGTTCCACCCTAAAAAATTATGCAAAGTCTAGCCTGGTCCCTCATTTTTGTTTTCAAGTCATATCCTCATCACTACGTTAAGGGTTTTCTATTTATAAAACCTCCCCAAAATTGGCCTATGAATCAAAAAACCCTTGGTTGTTCTATTGTTGCACTGACTTGTTCTCCTAGTACCTGGTCAGTTAAGTTGTCACTTATGCCATTTGAATCGTGTATTCTCTAGCCCCTTGTTTTTAAGTCTTTCGGTCACCTTAATCCTTTTTGGTATTAATTTACTATGATCAAAGGATTGATTTTAATGACATAAATCCTTAGATTTCATCCTCTTAGGGTCAGGTTCACATTTTCCTAGTGATGGCTCCTTTTATGATTAACTTTTGCAAAATGTGCAGAAATGGAACTTCATGTTGGCTGTCCAGTCTTGGGGAATTAATCCCAGTTGTTCCTTGTATTCCTGCATTGGATTTTTTTTCTTATTTTATTTACACGAGCTAGTGGGCTTCGACCAAGTGCCTTGTATGATAGTTGTCCTAGTTTCCTTGGTAAAAATACATGGTTCCATCCCATAAAAGATCAACAGTTGTAGGAGCGAAGACGTGGTCACATCTCTACCACTCCCCGTGCCCCTATTTTGATTTATTTCATGTTATTTTAAAGACATGAGCTAGCAGGTGATGGCCATGTGGTATTGTGAGATGGTGGAACTTGTATCTCTAGAAGGGAAGTGGACATAGTTTGAAGGAGGATCAATGATGGACATAATGACACGTGTTATCATCAGAGTCATTCCTCATGTGCCCGTTCGTCTGTAGTAGTGGGGTATGTGCAGGATCATCATGGAAAAAATAGGCCCTTAAGTGGCAAAAAAATTAGAAAAATCAGAGTTAGGAAGCTTGACGTAAAAATTTGAATAAGTTATCTATATTATTTCAAAAATATGTAAGAATAGAATCTTTAGAAAATTGAATGTACTCTCTAAAATACTAGTCTTTTTACAAAAAAAAAAAAATCTATTTGGTAAAATTTTGAAATTTCAATGTAGTAGTACTTAAATTTCAGGGAAAAAATAAGAAGTGGGTGTTTGTCTGACCACCCTAACCACAATAAAATGATAATATTTTTTTATAAGATTTTAGATATAAGTAGAGGACTCATGTTCCAATGTGATGCATAAATTTTTGTAATTTTTTTCCAAGCAAATAATTAATTATGAATTTATTATTACAACTTTTAAAAAATATAAAAAACTCTTATGTTTGACCACCTTAACTTGGTCAAAACTTAATGAAATTCAATTTTTCTTTTTTTAATCCTATAGTATGCAAAGCATAGAATGTGATGCATGTTTTGGATTCAAAAAATGTGATACTATTTGAAAGCTATAGATGTTTTTAAATCAGCCTATCAATCAAGACTTTAGTCATAATTCAAATAGAAAATGAATAATAATTACTTATTAAATTCAAAGTAAGACATAATTTATATTGGTTGAAAGATGAGAATCTCCTTTAAAAGTCCTTTTGGTTTCATCAATAAAAAAAGTCGTCAGCCACATACCCATCATATTGCCACTTTTTGGCCCATCATGATCCTGCACATACCCAATGAGGAAAGATAGTCACATAGGTTAGTAGGTGAAGTGACATTTGTCATTATTGTGGGGCCTGCTAAGCTTTAAGGATAGAGGTTTGTTTCATAAGAGATGAAATTGAGGATCGATTTCAGGCGATGTGGCCTAATCTTTACCACTCCTTGCCATCCTGTGAGGGCCCCACCCATATCATGTATTTTGCAATGAGAAAGCAGGCAAGTGCCATGTAGACTTTCTAAAAGGCTCTGGTGGGTTTTAGCAAAGTTAGAATACTTCTAAATTTGGCTGAAAAGGTACTATTTCTAAATGGCACTATTTTCAACTTTGTTCTTTGAGTCATATGCTTGAGATTTTGGTCATTAGTCCTGATAGTTATTGATACATGTAGAGAAGGTGAAAAAAAATCAGGGTAATGTACTGAATGATATTTTAAGATTAGATAAGGATCATTCCTCACTATTTTGCTACCAAGAAATATAGGTGTTTTAATTCCCACGGGTAAGCAGGTAATTATAGCACGAAAAGTTTTAATTGATGCTATGTATAGAGTGGATGTTGATAGGATGTCGTTAGGTCCCATTACTTTATAATAAAATATTCAAATTGTTGACCAGGTAGTGTTCAAGGCAATCTCCAATAGAAGAGTTCTGAAGTATCTCCCTCAGGTTCCTTATTAATTCTAACTTCAAACTATTTAACTATCAAACTGAAAAGTAATCTATTCCTAAGAAAATAGAAAATGCTTGAACTGTAAACATGAGTATATTAATTTAGAAAGCATAATAACTAAGTTAAGAAACATAATCAGTTTAAACTAAGAAGCTGATAAATTTGAAAAACAGAAAAGCTCATAACAATCCATAAAACATTTTCTTAACAATGAAAGTTCCAACAGTAAATAATAGAAACTACAAAAGTTGACAATATAACAGATACTTCAAAACTAAGATTTCATAATATAGTGAATTTAAATAACTCTCTACAAAACATCAGTATGACAAAAGAAAACACTTATCTACTCCCATCGAGTGGCCAGCTCATGGGACAACACATTCATTCTCAGGTCACATCCACAACTATTTCAGGAACACCTCTATTAACCATAGTTATCATCCATAACTCATAACTCAAAATTTCAGATAACAATCTCTTTATTTATAAACCTTGGAAAACATTCTATCAGCATAACATTACTTTTCATTGTGTATATTACTTCCAGCGACTGTATCTTTTTTATAGAAAAAATGTAACTACATGCTATATTTCAGCTGGTATAGATAACCACTGAAATATATCTAAAAACAGATCTATGTATAACTCTTCTATCTTTAATCCTATTACATAGCATTTAAGAGGCTCAAGTCGAGCCATAAAGTCTTTTATTCAAAAGATAACAGAAATAACATCTTTTAAGAACAACATTTTCGGTCCATCATCCCGAAGTTCCAAAGTATACTTCCAGCATATATCTCTAACTGTTTTGGAGCGCGTGCCAGCTGGAGAGTTCAATCTATAACTTGATTGATCGATTATTATCTATAAAACACTTAAAACATCCCATTAAATCTGTATTGGCAGATTACTTTAAGAAATCAAAAGAAATAAAGTTTATACAAGTTCTTACTAAAATTAAGCAATTATTTCTTCTAAAATTTAATTAATTGGCAGAGGATAGAGATTTGCATGTATGAACCAGGTCTTTGTGGGATTCTTATGATGAGGTTATTTTTACCTCATCATTTCCTCCCCTTCCTATTTCTTGATAGGTCCTCCTATCCCCTGATTATAATTCTGCCCTCTACTCCCTTCTTCATACTTTGCACTGATATCATATAAGTCTTTTGCTGTGTCATCAAAGTTAATGGGGGAATTATGGAAACCTGCATGAAAAGCAACTCCCTGTCTCCATTCATTGAAAACTCTATCATCCTGATCTGTATTAATATGGAAAGCAGGGGTTGGATATAGTAGTAAAGGAGGTTTATACCTCATTCCTATCCATTTTGTTAGGAGATCTCCTAGAATTTTGGCCAAGGCATCTACTCTTCTGAAGGACCATCTAAGACCAAGAGGAGAGATCACTTCTCTTTTCTTTAAATATATAGGCAATGGAGTGTATCTCTCTTCACATAAATTCCAAGCTTTTCCAACCAATTTTTGCCCCTGTTCTATAAAATGATTGTAGCAAACTCAAAGGCTGTCATCATACCTTTCTTTCATTTTCTCATCCAACAAAAGAGCTACAAATGTCTTCTTAAAAGCTGTTGGTCTACTATTTGGAGATCTTATATGAAGTCCCATAGTTTTCTCTACTTGAACATATTCTTTATTTCATTCTTGTCAATGGATTTGATTCCTCATAGTAGACAATAGAGATCTTAATTGTACTTCTCCCACAAAAAGATTAACAAAGAAATCAGTATGCTGATCTAACAAAAGATCATGCGTAAATAATTCACAGAGCATATCTTGCTCTTTAGGTTTTGAGTCTGCAAACATTTTAACAAATTCTTTATCATTAGGTTCATAGGGTTGATCACTGTAAATATTAAGCAATTTCCATATAAAATATTGCTCATTCAAAAACATGGAATACAATCTAGATGGCCTTCTATAGGATAAAAGAAATTCAGCTATTTGACAAGCATCTTGTTTCCCCTTATAAGCTTTATGAAATGCTTCCCTTAATAATACCATTTCCATTTTCAACCTATTATTCTCAATTTGTGCATTCCTGAAGAAATAGCACCATTCCATCCATTTCATTAATAATGGAGGAATATGAATTTGGAACCATTCAGTTACCGTTGGCTTGGTTTGAACTTCTCTAGATTCCATCTTTGGTTTATGAGTGCTTTCCTGTAAGTCCTGCTCTAATTCCACAATCTTACTAAGGGAAGTATTTAATTCTTCTTTTTGTCTTTTCTTTTCCTCTTCAAAAGATGAAAACATGAGCATAAAATTTTCTTTTAAATCCTGAATTTCTTTATTTAATTCATCCCTATGTATCCTATTTTCCTTATCACAATTCTGAATTTGTAATTGCAACTCACTAATATATTTATCTTTTTCCTGCATTTCCAACTTTAAATCCTGAATTTCTTGATCCCTTTCATTTATTACAGTCTTATACACCATTATTTCCTCTTGTTGTAATTCCATTATTTCTTTATTTTCATGCAGCTAATTTCTTAACTCTTCTATCTCTACTTTCAATTTTTCAAACTCCATATTAACATTTTCAGTTTCAATGATTTCAACAGCTTTATTAATAATTGGAGACAATTCCCCTAACATACTATCATCAATCTCCCTAAAAAGTGGAGATTTTTCCCTTCCTATTTCCTATTTTTCCTGTTCTACAACTTCCTCTTCTAATACCAAATGAAAATGCACTTCTTCAATAGATATTTCTTTTTCTAAGGATTGGTGAATTGACTCCTCAGTTGCTAAATTTCTCTTTTTCTTTTTAGCTTTTGACCTTTTCTCTTTACTCTGTGTTGGGGTTTTTGCAAATCCAGAGGATAATCTTTTACTCCTTAAAGTAGGAGTATCCTAATAATTTAAAATAGTTGGATCATTTAGAAGTGTAGACACACAAAATGTACAAGTTGACATTGCGCATATAACTCTGATCTACTAACATCATTTCTTCCTAAATCATCCCTCGGTCTAACTGTTTAATCAAATTCCCTTATCTGATTAAATTCATCAATATTGTCTCTTAATTAAATAAATTATTAAGTCACTTTCCCTTGTTAATTAAATCAATTCATCTGATCTAATTATCCCTATTTTAATTAAATAATTAATTTTATTTAATTAAATCTCTAAAGTCTATCTATTAAATTGAATAAATTAAAATCTTATTTAATTTAATCTTACTTCAATCTCTTTAATTAAATAATCAAAACATGTTTATTTAATTAAACTCATTAAATCATTTCCTCTCTTGTTTGATTTAAATTAATCCAAAAATCTAAGTCAAAATAAGTCAACTCACCTAATCATCATTAAACTAACATAATCATCATTTATTTAATCTAACCATGATTAAATACTAATCTCACCCACTTGCATTCTCTAGATATCTCCACTTGCACAAATAAATCAATTTATTGATTTATTAAATCTTCATTTTCCCTCAACAAAGCATCTTTTGGAGGAATATTCTTCTATTTCAAATTCAAAATTTGAATGACATGTCCTTCCAACATGTCATTTACTCTCTCTTACAAGTCCTTCCAACAAGGAATTTACTTCTTCTTACATGTCCTTGCCTTGAGCCAAGGGGCATTTAATGCAATTTTCTTTCCCCCTCTTACATGTCTTTTCTCAAAATTCAAATTCAAAAATGCATTTATTGGCACATTTGTCAAAACTTGCTCATTCCTCATCCAATCACATTTGGACAAGTGGCATTTTGCCATTGGCCAAATCTTTGTCCCACATTGCTCTATTTTGGCTTTGTTTCCATTTCAACATTCTATAAATAGAATGCTTCACCATGCATTTTATCATCCACAATTATGCAAAGTTATTATGCACAAATATCTCTCAAATTCCATCCATCTTCTTAACTAGTTTATTGCAGATTTTGGAGCTCATTGAGGGACTTATCAAGTGGATCGATCATCTTCAATCAACATTTTCATTCAAGGAGTTGGGAAAGGGAAAATCTCCACACACCTATTTGCACCAACTCCCCTATGGGATCAAGTGTTTGCATGCTAAATTAGGATTTCATACTTCCATTATGTTCTTCATTGTTTTCTTTGTTTTATTTCCTATTTTTAGCTTTGTGAATGGATTTCATGGGGAATCCTTGTTCATGCTTACAAGATAACTCTCTAACATTGTTTGTTGTTGTTTTTTTGTAGGCACTTCGAATTAGGGGTTCACATATTGGCGCTAGAAGGAGAGCTGATCGACAGATTCTAACAAGTTTTTAAAATTTTCACCGTTTTTTACAGTTCTGTTCATAAATCTGCGTTTTAGCGCCCGTGATCACTGTTATAGCGCCCTTAATCATTCTTGCAGTTCCTTTAATCACTGTTATAGCGTCCGTAATCACTGTTATAGCATCTTTAATCATTCCTGCAGCGCTCTTGATCATTCCTGCAGCGCTCTTGACCATTCCTGCAGCGCCTATGATCATTCCTACAGTGCCTATGATCACTGTTTTAGCGCCCATGAGTCAGTTTTAAAATGATCATATCTTGGTCATACGAAGGTATTTTTTGATGCTTTTTTTTTTAAATAGGGTAGAATTTCGTAAGCTATCCAATGGTGTAGGTGTTTATTAACTATAAAGTAGTTAAAATTTTCAAATTTTCATTTAAGGTAAAAACACATGATAACTTGGCTAAGTTTTAGGGTGTTTTGGTAAAAGATTCATCTAACCCCTATATCCTTTTGTTTCTTTTGATCTCATCTGACATTTTGATCACTTTTTCAAGTTGGAAATCAAAATCAAAAGAAAGAGGAGCATGGAGATGATATTTTATCTAATCAAAGTGTTTTTTAACACTTAAGTGTTTGTTTAACACTTCTTCAAAGAATTTGTCATCCTTCTCCTTCTTAGGACACTAGTTTTCATTTGGGCTTAAAAAGAACCTTTTCCATTTCTTGCAAAGGCTAAAATGAACTTAAGGATCACAACTTACTAGATTTGGTTTATTGGATTAACAATTGAACAAGGCAATTTCTCACACTTCATTTGGTGCTTTAAAACGAAATCATCATTGCTTTGAGGGTTTAAAAAGAACAAGTGTAGCTTTGTTTGTTTGTGAAGGCTTACTTAGACTAAAGCCATTGGAAAATGACGTATGCACTTCTCTCGTGCTTTATAGCGATCTTGAGAATCAAAAGGTCTTTTCCATGACTTTGGGTTGAGATAAAGCAATCACCTCCACACTTTGATTTGGGCTTAAAATTGAACAAACTATTGTGCGAGTGTGAGTGGGGGCTTTGTTGCATATATTCTCTCTCCTTGTTTCCTACAAGGATTGATCGAGTTACGAATATTGTTCTTCATTCACTTTTATTTATCCTAGAGGGTCTGCCTTGGGGAAAAAGTACTCACCCAAGGGAACGACTCAACCGGTAACACTCTAAAGCCAAGAGTATTTCTAGTCGGGATATAAATGTGGGTATTGGTTAAACGCCATTATCACACGGTTGGCTCCGACAAGATGGATCCGAAAGGGGACTCTTGTTGTATGGGTCAATCTCCACGAAATGGAAAGTCCTTATTAAAAACCTTGTTTAGAAAAGGCCAAAATCCTATCTGTTTGTTGGTGCAAGAACGGTCGTTCTGAAGCCGCCCCACAATTTTACAGCTTTTAGTAGAGATGGAAAGCATGCCATGGGAGTTGCATGGGTGTTGGTGCTTGGCTGCCCCATATAAGTGAGTGTCGTGGAGGGGAGCCAGTGGGGTCAAGCATCTAACCATCCGCTAAAAGTAGGCGTAGCTGGACTTGTCCAAGTGGGGACTCAACAAACATTGTCTATCACATCCATAGGATTGTACATGCTTTTGGGTTACAAAAACACATGCTTGTTCGTAAACATTGGAAAACAAACACTTAAACATGATCATGCAAATTTCAAACCCCTTTTGATAGAGAAAATACCTTTTGACAAATTTAAGTGTTGTTGCTTTCCCTTGGGATTATGTCCTTAGAGGTTTCTTAGCACTTGAATTTATATCGTCATTTGCTCTAACTAGGGTTAACCTAGGAAATCCCTTTGCCTCAATTTCTTGGAACTCCCACACAACACTTTGTGGGAAGAAAAGGAATTTTGACATAGGACATCTTTAGTTTGAAACATAATCAAGAAAGTGTATTTGGTAAAAAGAAGTCATTAAAAGCAAAGATAAGCAATTGAGCCCCACACATGTCTTTTCAATGATTTCTCGCAAGGTCAAGATACAAAAACCCAAGAAAAAGAAACTTAGCCCAAAACAACATCAACAAAGACTCAAAAGGTTATATGATTTTAGAGAAAAGTTGTTGGCTAATTTCTATAGACATGCTTCAAGAGACAACCCCACTTTATATTCATTTTACTACACATGAAATCCAAGATTGTTTCAAGGGATTGGATACCTTGCTTAGGGCATAACATGTTCTTCAATACCTTGGTCTTGTTAAACAAAAGTCTAAACTAGGGTCATTCTAAGATCAAAACAAACATTCATCCATCAAAAACATCATCAACCATAAACATCTCACCAACATTTTGAGAAAATCTTGACACAACTATGCTAGGCTCCTTTGGTAGACATCAAAACCTTTCAAACATGAGACTTTGAATTCTTCAAACATCAAACATCAAACTTGTTCAACTCAATTGTGTGTGAATGAATCCTTTTGCACATGCTTAGTTGAATTATCACTTTGTTCAAATTAATGGTGGATAGATGCATCCTTCTCCCATCACTAATTTGGATTATCTTTTGGTTAGCTTGTGAGTAGACACATCCTATTCTCACTCCTAAATCAAATTATCCTTTATGAGCATTAGTTATCTTTTTTAGATCATCATCCAAACATCTTGGGGATATCTCTTGCTCAAACATCAACATTCAAAAGACAGAATTCAAAGTCTAAACATCAAACAAACATCAATCAAAGCAAACCCAAAGTACCTAGCATCACATCAAGATTTTCAATACAAATTCAAAACATCCATTCTCATCCATATATCATACACCTTTCATCTTCACATCTTTGATCTTTTACACATCCTAGTTTGCTCTTTTATGGTTCAAACAAGATCACAACACAAGAGGAACATGGAGTTAAATCAAGAAACATCAACCACAAGTGATCTAAGCCAAAACATTCCAGAAATCCAAAACACACCACTTCCAGACCTCACTATCACTACACACGAATCCACAAAAAGAGGTCTTGGTGGAAGACATCACACCAACAGAACTAAGTGAGGAAGAAGTTCTTGAGATGCTCAAACAACCAAAACTACAAAAGTTTCTTCGCGCAATGACTAAAATAAATCCATCAATTCTCAACACTATTGAGGATGCGCTTCTTGTACCAAATGACCAAAACACCCTTCCACAATCGACCACTTCCATTACCGCCATAGAACCTACTATCAATGAGGATGATACCCTCTTCAACACGCATCAAAATCCACTTTACAACCCACTTGGATTTATCGATACATCTGAGGTTCCTTACCATACCACCTCATCATTTTCCCTTGACACGCAAGTGTCTAGACCTTTGGTACAAGCAAGCTCATCTGAAATAGAGAGACCTTACGGATTTGTCTCTTCATTTGCACAAGAAAATTTTCCACCATTCAAACCATTCACACCTCCCACCACATCAACACCATATTTTGGTTTAGGGATCTCCCCTTTACCTAAATTTCCACCTTTCCCTAACATAAATCGCCCCATCCAAATCAATTCATCCAACCAAGGGGGTACATCACATATTTCAAACACACCATCCACATCAAACCAACGCATGATAGCTAATCAAAATACGGTCTCTCAAAGACCCACTATTTCGCTCATCTCTACCATTCCTACCACTTCACCTAGTCCCACCATTCCTATCACTTCACCCATCCCAAATGCACCTATCACCACATTCACTCCAACCACTACATCCACTATACCTCAAACTTCCACTACCCCCATCACACCCCTTACATCGCAACCTCCCACCACCACCATCGCTCTAAGCGCATCTCAAACTCCCACCACTCCATCCAACACAATTCTGATCCCACCACCACCACCATTGCGACCAAGCCAAGTAAGCCATTACAACGCTGCATTCAAAGCATACCAACAATTGCTCCAACAATATCAAACAATTCAGCAAGCACCTATAGCCACGCATGCTTCTCAAGCTTCACAGCAAAGTCAAGCTCAAACATCGTTGCAACAACAACAAGCACAAGTGGCACAAGCCCAAGCTTTGTTGCAACAACAACAAGAAGTCGCACAAGCTGCACAAGCCACACAAGCTGCTCAAGCCACACAAGCTGCACAAGCCGCACAAGCTGCTCAAGCCGCACAAGCTGCTCAAGCTGCACAAGCTGCACAAGCCGCACAAGCTGCTCAAGCTACAAAAGATGCCCAAGATGCCCAAGCATGAGTGCAAGCACAAGCGCAGTACTTTGCACAACAACAAGCAGTCCAACAACTCGTATATCAGTAAGCGTTAGAGCAATACCAAGAGCAACAAGAAGCAGCACAGCAAGCCCTAGCTGACCAACAACAAGCATTGTTGGACCAACAACAACAAGCACAACAACAAGCTCTATTAGTGCAACAACAACAAGATCAACAACAAGCATTGTTGAAAGAATACATGACACAACAAGCAAACATTCCACCCATTCAAACACCCACTCCACCCCCCTAGAACACCTTCATTCCATCTACTGATCCACAATTGGATGTCACGGCACAAATAAAATTTCTATCACAACAAGTGCTTGACCTTCAATCAGGAAGGACACCAAAACCACAAAAAAACCTATGCCCTTATCCATTTGATAGGAGCGTAGAAATGAAACCATTCCCAAAAGGGTTTGAGATCCCTAAATTTGACAAATATCGCGGAACGGGTAACCCTGAAGATCACATCAGGGAATTCCAAGTACATTGCATGGAGGTGGCTTACGACGAAACGTACTTGATGAGATTATTCCCAAGAAGCTTGGCTGGAAACGCTATTGATTGGTTTTCTCGACTTTCTGGAATCAAAAAATTCCAGGAAATCATAGATTCCTTCATACATAATTATTCCTTCAACACTCCCATGGAGGTTAGCTTACAGGAATTATCAGCTCTCAAACAAGGGAAAAATGAATCATTCGGTGCTTTCTTACAACGATGGCGATCCAAAGCTAATCGAAGCAAGTGGTCCATGCCTGAAGAGCAACAAGTGGGAACTATCATTGTGAATCTTGATGGGCCCTTGGCCTTCCACCTCAAAGTGTAAAACATCACCACTTACGACCAATTGATCCCTAGGGCGCTCAATATCAAATGAGCCCTTGCCACACAGGGAGAAACTTCATCATATCAAGAAGGCCGCTCATCATCCAGTTATCATGACAAACCATGAACATGGGAAAAGAATCGTAATGTAACCAATGATGGTGTCGTTGATGCCAAATTTGTCATTAGTGCCCCATGGAAGAACAATCCACCATCCCAACAACAACAACACCAAAATACCAATCAAAGCAATCGACAAGTCAATACTGTGGTCCAACCATCCCATAACCAAAACACAAACAACATTGATAATCAGGGAGGACCACAGCGAAACAAGTTCTTCCCCAAACGAAAATACACACTCCTTGGGGAACCTGCTGAAGCAATCATGAAAAGATTGGTAGATGAAAAATTGATAACGGTCCCTACACATAATAATTATCAAGAACCATCGGTCAAGCCACCATGGTATAATGAGAATTATCTTTGTGACTTCCACAAACTCAAGGGACACACGACAAACAACTGCATGAGGCTCAAAAATCTAATTCAAGACCTCATAGATGACAAAATCATAGATGTGGAAGCACCATCAGGAAACAAAGATCTCAAGATTTACACGAATCCGATGCCGAATCATGGCAACAAAGGAAACAAAGATCAAGACAAAGGAAAAGGGGCTTATAAAAATGTCAACCACACATACGAGGGTGTTGTCGCTTGTTTAGATGAGTTTTGTGGAGTCATCACCATCAAAGGGGCCCAAGCCGATTGTGGAGTCACCACAAGAGGTGGAAAGGTTACCATTGCAGCACCATCCCAACCAAGCAGAAATTCCACATCCAATCCAAGGTCTAACCCTAGTGGCTATAATGTCTTGGATCAATTGAAAAGAACCCCTGCACATATCTCCATCATGGAGTTACTCAAAATCTCATCTGCACACAAAAAGATTCTAGAAGAAGCTTTGGCGTCATCTACTGTCCCCGCAGATCTAGATGCAGAACAATTCCAAGCTATGGTCGCAAGTATCACCACACCTAACATTCTTACATTTTCTGAACAAGACTTCCCCACACAACCATCTCACAACCGTGCACTTCATCTGGAGGTGTACGTAAATAAAAAGAAAGTCAAGAGAGTCTTGGTGGATGGAGGTGCAGGCTTAAATATTTGCTCCTTAAAGCTTCTAAAGAATTTGAACATTTCAGAGGATTCAATTGACAAAGGAAAAGGCATCACAATAAGAGCATACGATGACCAGGAAAGGGTATCCCAAGGCACCATTCAGCTTCCTGTCCAGGTTGGACCCGCCATCATGCAAACCAACTGTCAGGTCTTGGACCTCGATTTACCATACAACATTCTCCTAGGGCGACCATGGATACATGCAATGCAAGCTGTAGCTTCAACCTTTCATCAATGTGTGAAATTCACACATGAAGGTCAAGAGGTTACTATCCATGGAGATCCTGAGCCATTTGCCTACTGCAAAAATCTAGAGGCAAAATACTACAAGATCCCGCAAGTACCCAAGAACGATGAAGGCCCATCAACACCTTATGTGGATCCCGCCACTCTCACTTCTGCGACAGAGACACCCTCCACCCCCGCCATCCCCACCTTTTCTGATATCAAAGTCATAATACAAGATGATGGTTGTGGAAACTATTCAATGCCTAAGAATGCTTTTGTAGTAGGAGAGCTACCACAATCTCCTAGATCAAGAGGACAACCACAATCACAAGAAGCTTCAACATCTCAAGGCTCCTATGAACGAAACCCCACCTTCACAAGTGCAGGAGATCTTGGTCAGGAAACATTAGAGGGGGACCTATCTCATCTCCTCTATCGAGATGATATACCAGCAGTTGAATTGCCTATGGATGAACGAAACAAAGGTATGAAGATGATGCTCTTGATGGGCTATAACCGGAACCAAGGGTTAGGCCAAGATAATAACGGGCGTGTAATACCCATTATACCTGAGAAGCAAATAAAAAATCTTGGCATTGGTCATCCTACTCCTAAGGTAACTGTACTTGGTCGAGGTGCTCATGGTAGACAGAACCGGATGCCTCCTCAGGAATCTGTAACTACTCCACAATCCTCCATGACTTTAGGAATGCCCACTGATTTAACTGAGTCACCAAAAATAGGATTACCTTTGTTATTTGAGGATACTAACTCCTTATGATTAGCACCGTGTCTTATGAGTCTGAAAACCAAAGCAATGAAATCCGATTAGTCTATCCCCAACTGATTGATTACGACCAACGAGGACCACCAATTCTTGACATGTTTGAAAACGATGAGGCGCTCTCAGAATTCATGGGACTTAGGGATGACATTCCATATGGGGATCATAAGGCAGGTTTTATCATAGAGCTGGATACACATGCATACTATGGAGAAACGATTGAATCCCTCAGTCGCAAAAATAAAAAATTGAGAATAATCTCCAAGTCCTTGAGTGAAAACCACCTTGTGGCACTCCCTAACTCTGAAAAAGTAAAAAGAAAGGACGCATCCAATGGTGAAAACCTCTCTGAGGTGCCTGAGGATGGGGGATTCAATCTTCCTCTTACAGCTATACACCAAGAAAAGTCAGCTATGCTAGTAGAAAAGTGCAACCCCATCAATCTGGGAACACAAGAAACTCCTCATATTACATTCTACACTGAGTCATTATTATGCAAAGAACAGGAGGAGTTGGCTACCTTCTTAAAGGAGAGGAAGATAAATTTTGCGTGGACCTATGCTGATATGCTAGGATTGGATCCAGAGGTAGTGGTTCATCACTTGGTAGTCTATCCTGAAGCTAAACCTGTAAAACAAAAGTTGAGAAAGATGCACCCACAGATTGCTCTATTAGTCAAGATGGAACTCCAGAAACTACTAGATGCGGGATTCATACGAACGATTTCCTACCCTGAGTGGGTCTCCAATCTAGTACGGTTTCAAAACCAACTGGGGGCATAAGAATCTGTACGGACTTTCGAGATTTGAACAAGGCTTGCCCAAAAGATGATTTTCCATTGCCTAACATTGATATGATTGTAGACATGACCGCGGGGCATGAGATGCTTTCCTTGATGGATGGATTTTTAGGCTACAATTAGATAAGAATTGCAGAGGAAGACCAACATAAAACATCTTTCACTTGTCCTTGGGGAACATACTACTGGAACGTAATGCCATTCGGCTTAAAGAACGTCGAGGCCACATAGAAAAGGGCCATGACACTAATATTCCATGACATGATCCATAAAACTGTTGAGGACTATGTCGATGACATCCTGGGAAAATCCAAAAAGAGGAAGGATCATATATCAGTCTTGAGTGCTATCTTTGAAAAACTAGAAGAATACAAGGTTTGTTTGAATCCCAAGAAGTGCATCTTTGGCGTACAATCAAGAAAGCTGTTGGGCTACATAGTGTCAATGAGAGGCATTGAGATTGATCCAGAAAAGGAGAAAGCAATACTTGAAATGGAAGCTCCTAGGACATTGAAACAACTAAGAGGTCTCCAAGGCAGGCTTCAGTCAATTCGCAGGTTCATAGCACAATTAGCATACAAACAAATCCCTTACTCTCACTTACTCCACAAGGGGGTAACGTACAAATGGGATGAAAAATGTGAACAAGCCTTCAACAAAATCAAGGAATATTTGTTAACACCTCTAGTACTACGGCCTCCAATTCATAACAAACCATTGATCCTTTATATCTCAGCAACTGCAGCAGCCCTTGGTGCTCTCCTAGCACAACATGATGAAAATGGAACCGAAAGAGCCATCCACTACATCAGCCGTACAATGGTGGGCCATGAGTTAAACTATACATTCATTGAAAAAGCTTGCCTAGCAGTGGTGTTTGCATCCCAAAAATTCAGACACTACATGTTGGCACACAAGATCAAACTCATAGCTAAAATTGATCCCCTAAAGTATCTTCTTTCAAAGGCAATCCTTATGGGAAGAATGGCTAAGTGGGTAATGATATTATCAGAATATGACATTGAGTATGTGGAGCGCAAGGCAATCAAGGGATAGGTCATTGCAGACCAACTGGCAGATGCACCTATCTATGCGGAGAACCCACTTGTTTCAGAATTTCAGATGAATCCATTTTCAACATTGACATAGCTACTCATTGGAAACTATACTTTGATGGATCCTACACACAACATGGGTCAGGAGCTGGTATCTTCTTCATCACTCCACAAGGGGATTGTATACCAAGATCATACAAACTAGCATTCCTTTGTACCAACAACATTGCAGAATACGAGGCTTTAACTATAGGTCTCAGGATAGCAGTACAGTGGAACATTATGACATTGAAGGTATATGGAGATTCACAGCTTATCATAAATCAAGTGAACAATGAGTACCAAACAAAGGATGATAAGCTAACTCCATACAAAAGGCTGGTGGAAAATCTCAAGGAATCTTTTGTTGACATCACATTCGAGCAAGTACCAAGAACCAACAACAGAGCA
Source organism: Sequoia sempervirens (assembly GCA_007258455.2). Lineage (NCBI taxonomy): Eukaryota > Viridiplantae > Streptophyta > Pinopsida > Cupressales > Cupressaceae > Sequoia > Sequoia sempervirens. Next base: position 61,224 of record VDFB02300097.1, read on the forward strand.
GCAGACACAATGGCAACTATTGGATCACTCTTAGAGATCCCTCAAAATGTTATGAAATATGACTTCTTAGTAGAGCAGCTTCTCGTACCAGCATTCAAGGTACCAGAGTTAGAATTTGTGGGTGAAATCATTGGTCTGAATGATCAGTGGTACCAAGACATTTGCACATACCTTAGGATAGGTATCATTCCCGCCGATTTGTGTTCAAGCCTTAGATGAACCTTTATCAAGAAAGCATCTCATTTTGTCATTTTAGGAGAAACCCTATATCGTAGAAGCATAGAAGGAACCTTACTAAGATGTCTTAACCCTGAGGAGGCTTCGGCTGCCCTAACTGAGGTGCACAATGACATCTGTGGTTCTCATTCGAGTGGCATGACCTTGGCTAAGAAATTGTTGAGGAGTGGGTATTACTGGCCTACCATGGACAGAGAGGCACATGAATATGTCAAGAAGTGTCTACAATGTCAGCAACATGGGGACCTCATCCATGCTCTAGCTCAAGAGCTTCATCCAATCATCACACCATGGCCCTTTTCACAGTGGGGACTCGATCTCATTGGGAAAATCACACCCACCTCATCCAACGGCCACAAATTCATTATAACTGCAACTGAGTACTTCACCAAGTGGGTTGAAGCCATACCTATGACCTACATAATAGGAAAACAGATCTCAAAGTTCATCCTGAACTCTCATATGCTGCTATGGTGTTCCACAAGCCATTATCTCAGATAATGGGACACCATTCAAAAATCAGGAAGTCTGTGACCTATGTGATAAATTCAAAATCCAACATCACTTTTCCACCCTGTACTATCCCCAAGGCAATGGCCAAGCAGAAGCTACAAATAAAACCATCCTCAAAATCCTTAAGAAAATAGTCAATGACGTAGGTCGTGACTAGCATTTGCAGCTTAATCCTACCCTTTGGGCTTACCGAACCAGCATCCGCACACCCACTGGTGCCACACCATTTTCCTTGGTCTACGGATCAGAGGCCATCTTGCCCATTGAGATCGAGCTACCATCCCTCAAGTATCATTGCAAAACCTCATCACGGACGAGGAGTATTTCAAGACTAAACGATCTGGAACTGTTGGACGAGTGACGACACTTTAAACCATCTGCAAGTGTATCAGAATAGACTACAACAAGAAAATCAGAGAGAATTGGTGCTAAAAGAGAATTAGAAGAATGTCTTGAACCCAAATGGCAAGGGAAAGTTTCAACCCAACTGGCTGGGACCCTTTGTCATCACAACAAGCTACAAATTAGGGGCATATCAGCTATCAACACCCGAAGGGGAACCTCTACAGGAGCCAATGAATAGCTCCCATCTCAAAAAGTTTTATGCTTAAATCTTTTAAGGTATAGAACCAAAAAATCATAAAAAGTCCTGAAAAAATGGTTACTTTGGCAAAAACCTGGCAAACACGGCGTCTTGGTGCAACAAAAAAATCAAAAAATCAAGAAAACAGTAAAGAGAAAAAATCATCCTCTAGTGAAAACCACTTCGGTGGCACTTTGGGAAAGTACCTTGGTGAAAACCTAGCAAACATGCACCTTGTATAAATAAGCACTCTCCATCCATCTTGGTCTCCGTGACTTGCTTTGCATTATTCACTCACCCATTGCATATCATCGTATTTCACCCTTCCATCCGCATCTGCACCATAGCTTGGTCTTCCATTTGTGTCACGATTCCTCCTAGAGCTACTTGGCCCACTTAAAAGGTTAGTTTGTCCTGCCTATATCGGAGTAGTCTATCGCTTCACGCTGGGGGCACGTTCTCATTAGATAGGATTCGTGTATGATCTTAAGGTCCAGAAAATCAAAAAATAAAAAAAAATCAGAAAATCAGAAAATCCAAAAACATTCAAAACATATCAAAATCCAAAAACAAGTCAAAAAGTCAGTCAAAAAGTCAAAAACAGAGTCGTCTTGTCGAACTACATCATCTCTGAGCTTGAACATAGGCAAGGTTGATCTTTGATTATCCCCCGAGACATTTAGGTTAGTCCTATAGGAGTCTATCATAATAAACTGACATTTCATCATGTATATCTTCATTTGTAAATCGGTCAAGTTGTCAGTCGAACTACATGGTCTCTGCGTGTATAACGTAGGCAAGGCTAATCTGTTGATCAGCCCCCAAGGCCCCTAGGATAGGTCTTTAGGTTAGTCTCTTGGTCAAAATCTCATAAAATCTCAAAACATTGGAAAATTGAAAAATCAAAACATTTGAAAATCTCAAAAAATACCAAAAATAGCCTCAAAACATTGCAAAACATCAAAAACATCCAAATATTTAAAAAAAATCCATCCGCCTCATCTTGCTTACACTCGCAATAATCAATCATCCATAATAAATTGTCATCACCCTCAACCTTTGGTAAAACCATCGAAAACAAGTCTAGCAGTAAAATGTGAAAACCTAAACTATCAAAATCTCAAGTATAGGTCAGTCAGCAAGCAAGTTGGTCAACTCTTTTCTTATCAATGGCATATAAATCATAAATCAATTTCATCATCGTTTGATAAAAGCTTGTCCTAGGATCCGTTCCGACAATGGGCACTTTTATCAAACCAACCACTTTGGGTAAACAAAACGACGTGTCATTAACATGTCCTAGGATCCGTTCCGACAATGGACATTATCTTTTGGCAATAAGTTTCGGCTCCCATCTTTCGAAACATCATTTCTCTAACGGTATGAAGAACATTAGTTTGTTTGCTCACTTACTTTATCTTGTTTCATTTATCTCATTGTGCTCATTCCAAGTACCTCTCAATGATGTCCGAACGAAGGATTTAGAGAGATAGGAATGGGGCAACGATCATTATCTTTTGTCTGCTGTGCTTGTTGGATATCTTTGTAATATAACCTTGGTCATGTGTGTTTTTGTTTATTTTGTAGCGAGGGTGTTTTTTGTTTCTTGTTGACCACATAGAAAGGCTCACCTTCCTATGTTTTGGTCTGAGATATTTGAAATATTTGAACTATTTTCTGGACAGGGTTTTGTATGTCAGGTGTGAACAAGAATACTCCTATCTGATTTGTCGAGTCAAAGTCCATCAAACTAGGTACAATGCCATCCTGGTTCTTGATACCTTGATGCATCGTACTGCATGTATTATCAAACATAAGGAAATTCACCCTTTGAAAATCCCAACTCCACTTCAAGTAGTCATCATCATTTGCATGTTCATCTCATTCTTTCATTCTTCTATAACATTCTTCTATCTTTACTAACATTTCTATCCCAGTTGGTACATGAAGCTACCCACAGCTAATGAATGTCCATTCATCTACATCAACCACTCCTCTCGCATTTTATCACGATTTTGATTGGAAATTGGCATTCCCATTCAACATCTCGAGGGGGCAATATACCAGTGCAATTCTTCTCACTGGGGCAATAGTGGGGCATCCGAAAAATCAGAATTTTTTTGATTTTGATCATGACAAGATCATTCTTTGAATCAATGCAACAAGTACATTGCTTCAAAGAGGGGCAAAATGTAGACACGCAAAATGTACAAGTTGACATTGCGCATCTAACTTTGATCTACTAACATCATTTCTTCCTAAATCATCCATCGGTCTAACTGTTTAATCAAATTCCCTTATCTGATTAAATTCATCAATATTCATCTCTTAATTAAATAAATTATTAAGTCACTTTCCCTTGTTAATTAAATCAATTCATCTGATCTAATTATCCCTATTTTAATTAAATAATTAATTTTATTCAATTAAATCTCTGAAGTCTATCTATTAAATTGAATAAATTAAAATCTTATTTAATTTAATCTTACTTCAATCTCTTTAATTAAATAATCAAAACATGTTTATTTAATTAAATTCATTAAATCATTTCCTCTCTTGTTTGATTTAAATTAATCCAAAAATCTAAGTCAAAATAAGTCAACTCACCTAATCATCATTAAACTAACATAATCATCATTTATTTAATCTAACTATGATTAAATACTAATCTCACCCACTTGCATTCTCTAGATATATCCACTTGCACAAATAAATCAATTTATTGATTTATTAAATCTTCATTTTCCCTCAACAAAGCATCTTTTGGAGGAATATTCTTCTATTTCAAATTCAAAATTTGAATGACATGTCCTTCCAACATGTCATTTACTCTCTCTTACAAGTCCTTCCAACAAGGAATTTACTTCTTCTTACATGTCCTTGCCTTGAGCCAAGGGGCATTTAATGCAATTTTCTTTCCCCCTCTTACATGTCTTTTCTCAAATTTCAAATTCAAAAATGCATTTATTGGCACATTTGTCAAAACTTGCTCATTCCTCATCCAATCACATTTGGACAAGTGGCATTTTGCCATTGGCCAAATCTTTGTCCCACATTGCTCTATTTTGGCTTTGTTTCCATTTCAACATTCTATAAATAGAATGCTTCACCATGCATTTTATCATCCACAATTATGCAAAGTTATTATGCACAAATATCTCTCAAATTCCATCCATCTTCTTAACTAGTTTATTGCAGATTTTGGAGCTCATTGAGGGACTTATCAAGTGGATCAATCATCTTCAATCAACATTTTCATTCAAGGAGTTGGGAAAGGGAAAATCTCCACACACCTATTTGCACCAACTCCCCCATGGGATCAAGTGTTTGCATGCTAAATTAGGATTTCATACTTGCATTATGTTCTTCATTGTTTTCTTTGTTTTATTTCCTATTTTTAGCTTTGTGAATGGATTTCATGGGGAATCCTTATTCATGCTTACAAGATAACTCTGTAACATTGTTTTTTGTTGTGTTTTTGTAGGCACTTCGAATTAGGGGTTCACAAGAAGAATAGTTCTTCTTTTCCTCTTCTTAATAGGGTGAATATCCACATTTGGATTCATTATCTCTACATCCTCTATCTGGACCGGAGTTTCACACTCATCTTTTCTAAATTCTGGCGCTTCCTCACCAACTATGGTGGGAATTTGGGGTTCAAGAGCTCTAGGGTTCTCCAGGGAAGTTGCTTTGGAAGGTGAAGCAACTTGTTTTGAGGATTCTCCTAATTCTATCTTCCTTCCTGATGTAGGCTTATCAAACTTCCCCAATTTTTTTCCCATTTACTTTGAGGTTTCTTACGAAAATGATATTTACAAAGCAATTGAATTAACCCATGGTTTTTTAGTGGTCCTGAACCAATTTTGTATCTTTCTATTGAAGAATTAATAGTCATTCAAGAAATGAGGAAAATTAACCCTTAGAGCAGGGTTTTCCTTCCCATGCCGCAAATGTGTTAATATACAGAATGCTAGTCCTACCACAGTGGAAAGTTGACCTTCACAAGTAAAATATCTAATGATCCATGCAACAACAATACCCCAGGGTTCTAAGATAGAGGCTCTCTAAAACCCTTTATTCTATCCCCTAGTACTGACAACTATCATGGGTTGAGGATCTCCCTTCTAATGAATAATTCTGATAATTTTTGATATGGAATTTGTGTAGTTTCAAATATTTTAATACTAGAATCTTCCAATCCTGAAATAGAAGAGATAATTTTTGAACTCACCTTGAAATGCTTCCCACGTAGAATCACCTGATCATTAGGGTAGCTTTCTACAAATGCATTCAACAACTTTTCATTATACCCTTCAAATTTCCTGATAAAATCCAACCAGCCTACTTCCTCAAATAGCTGAGAGATATTACTTAACCCCAATAGCTTTTCTGCAGAAGCTGGCTTAGATTTCTTCTCTGTGCCACCCATTTCTTGTCTTTCTTGCTGACCACCCTGCTGAAAAATTCAACAATGCCAAGGACATGTGCACCAGTATTTTTGAAGATATGATTAGACTGTAATCATTTACTCTACTCTTGCTCAGAGCTTACTCTGTAATAATTTCAATTTGCATGAAGGGCCACAAAAAGAGTAGCATACTTAGCAATTAATCACCAAGTGGCTCAATTTACTAAATTGGGAAAAGAAACTCTTGCCAATCAATTATATTTTATTTGAAAATAACTACTTATTTAAAGCAAAAATTTGTGCTTACTTCTGTTCCATGATCGCTTAAAGATCTTGTACCTCACAATTTGATAGGATGATGAAAGGGGATTGGCTAAGGTGACGGTATAATTATTATGACATGAATGAAGAGACTCATGGATGACGAAGTTATTAAGGCTATTACGATGGATTTTATTTACAATGACAGAAGAAGGCACATGTACCAATGCACGATAACCAAAGTATCGAAAAAGATTTGAAATTTTTTCTAAAAAGGAGTTGGGGTTATGAAAATGAATAAGTTCTGGAGCATGCATAAGACATGCATTAGGAACTAGAAAAGTGGATAAGTTCTGGAGCAATGCTAAAAGATGCAACTGAAACGGTGATCAAATGAAAGTTCTGGAGCATTGTTGAAGGATGCATCTGAAATAGCAAGAAGTTCTGGAGCATTGTCAAAGGATGCGGCCGGAGTGGTGACCAGATGAAATTTCTAGAGCATCGTTGAAGGATGCAACTGGAGCAGCGACCAGATGAAAGTTTTGGAGCATTGTTGAAGGATGTAGCCAGAGCAGCAACCAGATGAAAGTTCTAGAGCATCATTGAAGGATGCAGTCAGAGCAACAACAAATGAAAGTTCTAGAGCATCGTTGAAGGATGCAGCTGGAGCAGCAACAAACGAAATTTTTGGAGCATTTTTGAAGGATGCAGATAGGGCAGCAACCAAATGAAAGTTTCAGAGCATCAAGCATTTAGATCATCGAGTTTCGAAGCACTGGTCAACTGAATGATCAAGTTCTGGAGCATCATGGAATGGTGCTCCGGAAGTTGTTATTCCTTTATGAAAGGTCCTGCCAAATGAAAATACGTGTTAAATCTGGAAATTTATGAAAGATGCTAAAAAAAATGAACTAAGTACATGTCTTTTTTTCTTTTTTTTTTTAGTTTTTAGATAACATTTAATCATTTAAATCAAAATAGACTCTGCCTTGGCAGAGTCAATACATTGGATTTCTCCTTGCATTTCTACTAGCTTTGTAAATTCTTCTTTATTAATTGGTTTATGATAAATACATAGGAAATGACCATTTACTAAGAGAGTTTGTGAATCACCATCGATAGGCTTTAACTAAACTGTGCCATTCAAGAAAACCTCAGAAATTTCATATGGCCCCAGCCAATGAGTTCTGAGTTTTCCTTTATGATCTTTATATCTTGAATCGAATAGCAGGGCCTAGTCACCATTATGAAATTCTCTTTCTTTAATATATTTGTCATGCCAAACTTTTCGTTGATATTGAACTAATTCTGTTTGATGAACAACATCTAGACAAAGCTCATCCAACTCATTTAACTATAAAAATCATTCTATTTGAGCTCGTTTCAAATCTAGGCCCAATTCCATAGCTATTCATAGGGTTTGAAGTTCAAATTCAATGGGAAGAAGAGGTTTCTTTCCAAAAACAAGCTGATAGGGACTAAATCTAGTTGTAGATTTCCATGTTGTATTATATGCCCAAACAGCTTCAGGAAACTTCCTAGCCCAATCTTTTCTTCCTGAAGAGATAGTTTTTGTTAGTATGTTTTCTAACTCCCTATTAGTCACCTCTACTTGACCATTTGCTTGTGGGTGATAGGGGAATGAATTCTTATGGCTCACCTGAAAAATGGTCTGTAAATGCTAGGAGGACTTTGGACATAAATTGGGGTCCCTGATCTGTAACAATAGTTCGAGGGGCTCCAAATCGAAGAAAGATTTTGTTATAGAGAAAATCAGCTACCTGCTCTTCTCTAGCAACTCGTAAAGCTTGAACCTCAGTCCATTTTGTCAAATAATCAGTACAAACTAATATATATTATTTCCCTTGTGAGGAAGGATCTATGGGCCCAATAAAATCTAACCCCCATTTTTCAAATGGTTCCAAAGTTACCTGGGGTTGCAACGACATCTCTGTCAAAGTAGTTGGTCTTCCTACTCTTTGAAATTCATCACAATGATGAACATAATTTTTAACATCTTTATGCATTAAAGGCCAATAATATCCAACACCTAGTATTTTATGGGAAGTTATTTTTGCAGAATAATGACCCCCTGAAGGATCATCATGAAATGCCCTCAGAATACTATAAGTTTCATCAGCCCTGACACATCTTCTCAAAACCATATCAGGCCCACAACGAAATAAAATCCCATTAATCCATTTAAATGGTGCACATTCTCAAATAAGTCACTTCCTCTATTTAAATGTAAATTCAGGAGGTACTTCAAAAGTAGCCAAATAGTTGGCAATATCAGCAAACCAAGGAATCTTTATAGAGATAGCAAACAAATTTTCATTAGGGAACTCATCTTGAACAGGTGCTCTATCACCCTCTTCCTGTTTAATTCGAGATAGAAAATCTGCCACCTCGTTAAATTTTCCTTGTTCATCAAGTATTATCACATTGAACTCCTAAAGAAGTAGTAACCATCTCATTATTCGACCATTAACTATAGGTTTATTCATTAAATATTTTATAGCTGAGTGATCTGTGTAAACTGTAACTTTATATTCTGTAATATAATGATGAAACTTTTTAATGGCATGAACCACTACTAAGAATTCTTTTTTTGTTGTTGTGTAATTTCTCTCAGTAGACGTTAAATTTTTACTAATAAAATATATGTCATATTTACCCCCATTCTCATCTTCTTGCCCTAATACTGCACCAATTGCATCATCCGAAGCATCAACATAAATGTGAAAGGGAAGATTCCAATTTGGTCCACGTAGTACATGAGCAGAGACAAGCCTTTCTTTTATCGTTACAAATGATTGTTGACACTCAGACGTCCAACTAAAATCCACATCTTTTTGGAGTAGAGAAAACATAGGGGCTACTATCTTACCGAAGCTTTCTATGAACCTTCTATAATATCCAACATGTCCAAGAAAACTTCGAACATCTGTTTGTGTTTGAGGTATAGTTAATTGTTGTATGACTTCAATTTTATTAGGATCAACTTTTATTCCCTCTGAGGAAATGTGATGGCCTAAGACTATTCCTTGTTCTACCATTATTAAGCACTTTTCGTGGCTAAGGGACAATCGATTTTCCTCACAGACTTGCAAAACCCTATCCAAGTTTTGAAGGGCTTCATCATAGGTTCACCCATATACTGTGAAATCATCCATATAAACCTCTACACAATCGTTAACGAGTGTTGCAAATATAGCCAAAATGGCCCTTTGGAAAGTAGTTGGGGCATTACAAATTCCAAAAAGAAGAACTCGGTATGCATATGTACCCCAAGGAAAAATAAACGTGGTCTTGTTTTGGTCTTCTGGTGCTACCTAAATTTGGTTATAGCCACTGTAATGCCTTGCATAACTACCCCGTTTTATTCTAGAACAAAATGGGTCCCCCTTTTATTTTGTCTTCATTGCCTTTGGTTATTTGCTTTGGTCTTAGGAGTTCTGTTTTTCTCCTAGCTCTATCTTTTGTTCTGTCTGATTTGATTCTACCTTAGCTTGAGTTGGTTTTCTTCTTGCTAAGAATTAAATGAAATGTTCATAAATAATGTATGACCATTATGCTTTTGAGAACTAATGGAGGCAATTTTTTTGCAGGATTCAATTATTCATCTGAAGATATCTCTCAAGGAAGTCAGTTGGAAAGCTGCCTCAATCCAATTTAGCATAAGACTCCTCAAGAAGAAAGTCACTGGGACCTTTCAGATGTCTTGCTGACTAGTAGTGTGTTATATTCATTTGGGATCCACCAGTCACCCAGACATTTTAGTCGCCATGAGGTTTTATATGTCTCTCCACTTGGGAAGTCTCGCTGACCGTTGTACACAAGACTAGTGTCGCCAACAGAAAGGGGACTCAGTGTGATGTCTTCTTGACTAGTGGGAGTCTCACCGAAATGCAAGGGTTCAAGCTCGGGGAGAGCGGAAGGCACTTGGTCAAAGTTCTTGCCAACCCCAAGAATTCTCGGCCAAAGGGCGTGGCTTCGGGGTAAAGTCTCACTAACACAGTGGACTCTTACTGAAGTGAAACGGTGTCACTGAAAGATTTGAGTTCGGCATGAAGTCTCGGCGACTAACTGGAGTCTCACCGAAAGGGATGGTGCCTTCAGTATAAGGTTGTGGTTTTTCGGGAGATGTCCTACCGATAGGGTAAAGTCTTCCCAACTCATATGAGCTCTCGCCGAAACAAGGTGGCTTCGATGAAAGGTCTTGCCGACCTGATAGGGTCTCGCCAACATGGAATGGTGGTCCCAGATGGAGGTCTTGGTGAATGGCTATGCCTTTGACATAAGGTCTAGCCGAAGAGGTGAGGTCTCGGCAAAAAGAGGTGTCATCGGGGAGATGTCTCGCTGATGGTTGTTAGTCATGCCGAGGGATTCTCCCTTCGGCGTAGTGTTTTGAGCTTGGCGAAAGGTCTCATCGACCAAGCAGGGTCTTGCCAAAATGAAATGAGCTCAGGGAGAATGGAAGAGCTCGACATGATATCTCGCTGACTGGTGGTATTCTCACTGACATGTTTTGTGCCTTTGGTGTAATGTGTTGAGTTTGATATGATGTCTTGCCGAGTGAGATTTTCTCAGTGATGAAAGGGAATATCGCTATAACTTTGGCTGCCCACCATGACGTCTGGCTGACCCAATGGTGTCTCGTTGATAGATATGTGGCTATGCTAGGACTCATCACTGAGATTTTGCATTCGACAAGAAGTCTTTCCGACAATGAGGAGTCTTGCCGATAGCGATGGATTTGCCAATGGAAAAGGGATATTGGTGTGACTGATGGGAACTCACTATGACCTCTAACCGATAACGATTGTCTTGCTGATAGTTTTTTTTTATATCGATATAACTTTTGCATTCGATATAAAGTCTTGCCGACAATGGTAAGCTATGTCGATCACTGCTATAGAGCATAATCGCATCAGGGAGACACGACAAGTGTCTCACCAACATGTGATTCTATTCAAATGACCTTTTACCACCTGGGAATCTTGTGTGGCATATGTTCAACCAATCAGAAGAAGCTAAAGGGGTGGGCCAGTGATAGTTTGACTGATTGACTACCCCTATGAAGGAAATCAACATAATGTAAATGACATGGACTTACTCTGAGATTAAAAGCAATGGAGTAGCTCGGTGAACAATGGTGTGGAGATCCAATGGAAATTTTGATGCTGCTTCCAGAAGAGGTCGACTTGCAGGAAGATCTAGAGCAGGAAGAAGGCCGAAAGGAAGAAGAGGCCATCAGTCTTAGGGATAGCTGTGAGGTCTACTGGAAAAAAGGTAGTTCGATATTAATGGCTATACTCTAGGGCATTCAAAGAAACTCTGATGGAAGTTTGAAGATGGACATGGAGGCCATAAGTTAATGTTGTGGTTGTAAAAGATCTGAAGGCTTCTCCTGAGGGCGATCCTTCACCAACATGGACACGGGGATGCACATTGAGTGCAACATTAACTTCATTTCAAAAGATCTAAGGGAAGATCTTTCTAAGGGTTGATATTTTGTAAACTCTAAAAGAAGGGCCGAATTTCTCTTTGGCACATTCTGTATATATGGCATTTTTGGCCTCTTTTAGGAGGGGACAAGTTTTAGAAAAGACAGAGAAAGATTTTTTTTTTAGAAAATAGTAGTAGTAGAGGAACTTAAGAGGAGCAGTAGAATATGAGTTAGATTTGACAAAAGGTAGTGATGTATCTTTCAATTTTTCTTAGTATAGATGGAAACAATCTGAAGACATAGGTTTTTTGTACACTAGTGATTGTGCTAGATTTGTAAATGTTGCTTATCTATTTCACTAATAGTAGAAGCAACTAGATTTAAATCTACTTCATACTGTGTTATAGAATGGCATTTATCTTGGGTTAATGATTTGATTAGAAAAGATTTCAAGGAATGAAATCTTATTTTATGTTTTGTTTAAATGGTAACTTGCAATCTGCTATTGAAATCAGCACTATGAATGAATGAAACTATGTTTTAATCACAAGTTAATTTTGTTCTACAGTATTTAGTTAGAAATTCCTTGAAAGGGTAACAAGTTTGGTTAAGTCGGATGATATAGCATTCTCTTCAGTTCTAAAGCTTTGATCTATCTTTTTCTATTACTTTCAAACCCTGGTTAAAGTAGGCTCAAGTTTATGTTTGATCTTAGAACAATCCAGAAGTTCAACACCAGTAGGCCCCTTGAACATTACAGTTCACATCAACCATTGAGTGAAGTCAGCACAGTCGAGAACCGATTACTAAGACCTTGGGAGTTAGATATCCATGTGTTATTCTTTCTCTTTCAGGAGAGAAAAATAGTAATATTCTGCTTAACTGTTGCTATGCTATTCTGACCATCAAGAGGAAACTGACGTTAGAAGGAGGGCCTAGAAGAGCAAGCTAGATAATAATGGATTTTTCTCACTAGAAAGGTCCCGTAGAGTTCTTCGATCAGCTGAGAATCCACCACCTTTGATAGAACTCAAGACCCCAACAAGACACGAGATTTGCAAGACTGGGGCAACCATCATACCACTTTGTCAGCTCCACTCACTCCACCCAGCTTTTCACCAATACCCCAGTGGATACCTATCAATCCACCACCAAATCCACATCAATTGCCATTACAGCTGGTTCGACCCATCCAACAGCTGGCTCAACCACCACCAGCACCATCAATGGCATTTTTTTTAGAATAATCCCTCTCCATTGGGGACTATTCCTGGAGGTTTCCATGATATGCCTAAGAATCCTGAGAAATTTTGTCCCAAATACATTCATGGCAAATCAAGGATTGTTGAAGAGCACATATAAGCTTTTAAGTTTGCTTATACTAGAGCTCAAATAGTTCACTATGATGTAGTTTGTAGGTTGTTCCCTTATTCCTTAGGGGATATGGCGTACAACTGGTACCTAAATCTTCCTCAGCATTCTATTATGAGCTGGATAGACCTGGAGAATGCTTTCATCAATCAATTCAGAATCTATGTGGATCTAGCCATTTTGTTTCACCAATTTTCTACCATTAGGAAGGAGCCAGGTTAACCTTTGCCCTTGTTTAATACCAGGTTTCAACGAATTTATAGGAGACTACAGGACCCCTATCTAGTCACTGAGAATAGTGCCATTCAAGTGTACTTTAGATTTATAGACCCTTTGCTTGGTTTGTTCCAAAAAAGGAATTATTAGCCGACAAATATTGATTCCCTATCTAAGGTTTATCATCTAGCTATCAAGCTGCAACAACAAATTAGCTCTCAACAAGGAAGTTTGGGAGGAGGTTTTCCTTCAATAGGGTATCAAATGCACAACCCAACCCCTTTATTCAATACCAACCCTAGAATGTCTCCTTCCCATTATGGACCTATATTTGAGTTGCAGACTCAACCTCTTGTTCCATTCTTTGCTAATGGAACTCCTGACTTCTTTCAACAATCCCAGGCTCATCATAGTCTATAAGGTCATCATAACCAAATTGGAACACCAAATCATGGCAGTCAGCGACTTGTTGCTAAGAATGTTGAAAGTGAAAAGATAGTTCAACTCACGAACAAGGTGGAGACCCTAAAGAAAACTCTGTCTCAAGTCACAAATGACATGGCTCAGCTTAGAATGAACCCCTCTCAAAACCAAGGCAATTATCCTAATCAGAGCAATAACAATCAGGGTAATTATCAGAATAACAACAATCATAGCCAGAGGGGTTATCAAGGACAAAAATCCCCTAACCAAGGCTATCAAAACCAAAATAGAGGATATAACCAAAAGCCAAATAACAACCAACAATGGAATACAGGGCCAAATAACTATGGAGTTTGTCACAATTACCAAGCTAATGAGGAAAGGTCAGACACTATAAATGTGGCTGACCTTAATTTTATGACTAACTGGTGCAGACTGCATGATACTACAACCCATTCTGAGGTAAACTACCCTGAAATAGAGAAAGTTGTCAAGATGGCACAGGAAGATGCCCAAACATTCCAAGGGATTTCAAATAAAGAAGGTGGCTCAGTAGATACAACAATGACTTATGACCTCTTCGAGGAAGAACCTTCATTCCCAATGTAGAGTGAATGAACCAAAGGAAGATATGTATGATGCCCAAGCCTTTTAGACAAAGAGAGGACAGTTCCTAAGAAATCAGAATAAGGGTTTGTTCACTACATCAGTGCCACCTAATCACATGGTGCCTCCGAATCAAACTGCTGATAATAACCCTCCTCCACCAAAAGGTCCACCTGACTTCCATAACAAAATTAATTTACCTGGTGTTGTCAAAAATAATTCAACCTATAACATAGAATTTGATATTGTTTCTGAGATGCAGAAATAGAAAACCTCTTTATCATACTTTGACATCCTAAAGTGGTGCCCTGCTCAACGAGAGATAGTGTTGAAAACTTTGGAAGAAGCTGAGAAATCAAAAGGGAAAACCGAGGTGGCACTCACTACAGACATGAACGCAGCTTTGTACAGGAGCAAGGTAGGTGCCCCACCATTTCTTTTAAGTTTAAGAATCTGTGGGAAGAATCTACATAACTTTTTGCTAGATTCAGGGGCTTCTGGCAATGTTATGCTATTTTCTATATGCAAGAAATTGGGACTGAACCCTGTCCAGACAAACAAGAAGGTCATCCAACTTGAAAAAATAGAGGTTAATGTAGTGGGAGAATTGAGAAACATACATGTGCAAGTAGGGTCTAACCCTAGGATTCAAACTAATATAGATGTTCAAGTAGCAGACATTCCTGAGACTTATGGTATATTGTTGAGCAAAGATTTGATGAAAAGTATAGGGGGTTATCTCTCTCTTCACTTTTCACATATGTGGCTACCATGGAGGGGAATTCCTACACAGATTAGGATTGAGAGTGAACCTCACCTCAAGCATATCATCACTAAGTACGATTGTCCTAACGAGGTAGCCTATTTTGAAACTGAGATAGGGGTTTATAAAAGAGAGGAAATTCTAACCTTTTTGGTTCTTGATTCTAAAGACATGTCAATACAAAAGTTCCTTGATTTTATGACTAATGAAAATCAATGGGCATTGGTCCAGAAGCTGGAATAGGATCAGTTTGTCTTAGGGGAGGATATCGACTTGCAAAGTCTCTTACTCCCTAATTGGTGTAGAATACACTACCAAAATCATTCAGAATTGACCTGCCAACCCTGCATCAACATTTTAAATCATGTCTCCCAATCTTAGGAAACTAGCCTGAGTCACATCAAGACTGTTTTAGATCAATTCTCATTTGAAGCCAAAAAGGATCACTTTTCATTTGAAGCAAAAAATGCAATAATGTTAACCAGGGGTAATATACCTCCAAAGGAAGTCTCTCCTCAAATTGAATTTATCCCCGTTACAATACTAGAACAACCCCAAGGTTTGTTTGATACCCCTGCACTCACAAGTATAATAGAACCCAAGGGATTAATCAAATATGTAAGTGACTGTCAGAAGGATAGCCACAGATTATATGATATATCTGTGTAGGAATTGAAAATTACACCTGAAGAACCTATTGAACACCTGTTCCCTATATTTGATTCAAAAGATCAAGTGGCCCCACCTATGGCTCATCTTATCCAAATGCCCACAATAACCTAAAAAAAATAAAATCTAGCTCATGATCAGCTGTGGACCCTCACATTTGATGGATCCAAGTCCAAAATAGGTTGTGGTGTTGGGATTGAATTAACCAGCCCGAAAGGGAAAACTTTCTTTGCTTCTTACAAGTTGCAGTTTAGATGCACTAACAAAGTAGCAGAATATGAAGCTCTAGCTCGGGGGCTGATGTTCGCACATAAGAAGAAAGTTACTGCATTAATGGTTAAAGGAGATTCAGAAGTAGTTATCAAGCAGGTGCGCAACCAATACACATGTCATAATAAAAGGCTGGCAGCATATAGAAATTGGGTATGGAACTTGATTGAAGACTTCGATGCTTTTGGGATTACTTTAATCCCTAGAGAGGAAAATCAAATAGTTGATTCATTAGACATTGCTGCAAGTACCCTGAAACCCATGCAAGGCTCCAAGCTTAAGAGATTCTCAGTGGAATTGATATCCACCCTTGCAGTTCCTGATAATGTCAGGAACTTTCAATTTTTTGAGGATGATCGACATATTCTTGCTTTTCGAGCAAGCTCAGATGTTTTTGAAGGGAAAATCATTGATGAGTCCAACAAGGATCAAGGAGATTGGAATCCTGAAGATTGTGATATAGAGGGGGTCCTCAATTTAAAAAGTAATAGTATTCCTAAGGGAATGGTGGCCTTAGAAATAATTTTTGATTCAGACCCAAGGGCTCAAGAGAAAATATCAGTCGAAGATAAAGGAAGTCAATATGAAACTATTAACCTAGCTAATTTTGACCTAGAAAGAAATGTTTACATAGGGAAAGCTTGCCCTGAAGCAATCAAAAAAGATATACTAACGGCACTAAAAAAGGATATTGCTGCAATAGCTTGGGGATATGAGGATCTGAAGAGATTTGATGCCTCTATTATGACTCATACTATTCCTTTGAGGCCTGAAGCTAAACCATTTCGATAGAAACAGAGTCCTGTCAACACCTTGATCGAACCACTGATCTTTAAGGAAGTTCAGAAATTGCTCTCTACAAGAATAATCTTCCCTGTACGACATTCAACACGGGTGGAAAACTTGGTTCCAGTCCATAAGAAAAATGGGGAGATTAGGCTATGTGTAGATTTCTGGAATTTGAACAGAGCTTCAGAAAAAGACAACTACCCACTCCCTTCACTGGACAAAGTCTTGCAGACTGTCAATGGGTCTCAGATGATATCATTCCTAGATGGTTATTCTAGATACAATCAGGTGATGGTTAACTGTGAAGACACAATGAAGACATCCTTCACTACTAAGTGGGGAACATTCGCTTATAAAAGGATGCCATTTGGTTTGATAAATGTTTGAGCAACCTTTCAGCTTGCCATGGACGTAGAATTCAAAGATCTGATTGGAAAATGCATCATCGTTTACATGGATGACCTAATAGTATTCTCTAAAGATAGACTGAACCACATTGTAGGCTTAGCTAAAGTTCTTGAAAGATGTATCCAGTATGGCGTCTCCCTGAATCCTAAAAAGTGTGTGTTTGAGGTTTATGAAGGGAAGCTTTTGGGACATGTAATCTCTGAAAGAGGAATATCGATCGATCTAGACCGAGTTGAGTCCATTCTAAAGATAACCAAGCCCAGGAAGCAAGAAGGATATGAGATCTTTCTTTGGGAAGATCAACTTTGTGAGAAAGTTTATCACAAGTTTTTCAGAAATTGTAAAACCATTGAATGAAATCATGAAGAAAGATGCAGTAATAGAATGGAGTGATGAAGTAAAGGTTGTGTTTTCCCAAGTCAAACAATCCATTTCGGAAGCACTAGTCCTCACCATCCCTGACTACTTGAAGCCATTCTATATTTATTCTTTTGCTTCTGAACATTCTTTTGCAGCTATCCTAACTCAACGAAGAGAAGAGGGAGAGGAGAGGCCAATCTCCTTCATGAGCTCTCCGTTCAAGAATGCTGAAATCAAATACCCACCTCTTGAAAAAAAAATTTTACGCTGGTCAAAGCTGTCAATAAGTTCAGGCACTACATTCTCCAAAGACAAATTATTGTTGTAGTTACTAATGCTGCTATGAAGTCTTTACTTATGCAGAGCGAGCTGGGAGAACGAAGAGGGAAATGGATGGCCATTTTATAGTTTGATCTGGAGATTCATCCTATGAAACTTGTCTGAGGTACAGGCCTATCTAAATCCATGGTGAATGTTGGTGAGAACATTATTTTCCAGCAATACACAACTCAGTCCTTTTCCAACGACCCTTGGTATGCTGATATCATCTATTTTATGCTCAATAATCGGTGCCTAGAGGGAATGAATACAACTCAAAGGAGAGCGTTGAGAATGAAAAGATCTCATTATATGCTAAAAGGAGGATTGCTATATAGGAAGAATTTTGAGGGAGTGTACCTACGATGCCTTGATCAGCAAGAGGCTAAACGTGTGATTGTGGAATTTCATGGGAAACATGGCATGGGCCATGGTTCTACAGACTCATTAGCACATTAGATCCTCAGATCTAGTTATTACTGGCCGTGTGTGTTCAAAGATGCCCACCAACATGTAAGAACATGTCACATATGTCAAATTTCTGCATTGAAAGAATGCCATTCAGCCATGCCATTGTAGCCTGTTTACGAGGTAAGGCCATTTTCCCAATGGGCACTGGATTTTATTGGGGTAATTAACCCAAATTCTTCTACAGGACACAAGTTTATTTTGACTACCACTGATTATTGCACAAGATGGACAGAAGCTATACCTTGCAAGAATAGCACAACAAAGGCAGTGATCAAGTTCCTCACCGAATGCATCACAACTAGGTTTGGAGTACCCTTTGCATTGGTCTGTGACAATGGCTCTTCCTTTTCTTCTGCTGAGTTTATTTCATGGGCTTATGATCACAAAATTGTTTTAAAGTACTCTTCAAACTATTACCCACAAGGAAATGGAGTTACATAATCAACTAATAAGAATCTCTTGGGGGTAATTAAAAAAATGTTAGAGAACAATCCTAGGGACTGGCACACCCAACTATGATTTGCATTGTGGGCAGATAGGACTAGGATCAAGGCTACTCTAAAAACTTCACCATTTAAACTAGTGTATGGCCAAGAGCCTGTGTTCCCTATTCACTTGCAAATACCTATCCTTAATTTTATGCAGAACTTCTACTCTAGTGATGATAGGATAGAAGTAA
This sequence comes from Sequoia sempervirens, assembly GCA_007258455.2. Classification (NCBI taxonomy): domain Eukaryota; kingdom Viridiplantae; phylum Streptophyta; class Pinopsida; order Cupressales; family Cupressaceae; genus Sequoia; species Sequoia sempervirens. The sequence goes on from VDFB02300097.1 coordinate 80,021, forward strand.
GATTAGCTACCTTGTTGAAATTAGAAGAGTAGAGGGATGCTGCCTTGTAGCAATTCTTTAGACATTAGGCTGTTGTCAAATGTTGGTTTGACAAAAGAGCCAAAATCAAGGCTTTCAGAATATCAGAACTTGTGTTGCTATGGGATAAAACAAACGAAAAGAAGGGTAGTCACTAGAAATTTGACAAGCTCTGGTTAGGTCCCTATCAAATTGCTGAGATCCTAGGAGAAAATGCTTTATGGCTGAGTAGTCTAACGGGGGGACCTATTCCATTGTCTATCAATGGACAGTTTCTTAAACATTATTTCGAGTTGTAAGAATTTCATAATTTTCTATTCTGAATGTAAATAATTTTTTGTACATTCATGTAAATAATTTTTTTTTCTTTTGTTTCTGGTTTATTTGCTTTTATGTTTGTAAATAGCTTTGTTCTATGTGTGTCTATTCTTTCTTTCTATCCTTTTGTTTCCTTGGCTATTTGGTGTCTGTTTTGTTTAGTTCTTTGGGGTTTATCTGTTCTTTCCATCTCGAAATGGCGGGTTGTTATCTAAAGCATACTTTGGTTATTAGGAGAGAAGTGGTTTAGATATTTTCAGGTTTCTTGATAAGGTGATCTTGTCCTAAATTCGTTGTTTTATGCCCATTATCAATAAGAGTTGTGGAAAGTCTTGAAAACAAGGTGCAAAGTAAACAATCTTCATTAACGACCTCTGAATCTGTCACAAATCATCAAGATCGTCTCCTTTTGTAATGGTATATTTGTCCTAGGGTGATGGTGTTGTAAGATTTGAGTGAAAAATCTGATCCCCCATATGGTGTTATGAGGTCCATGGTAGTTTTTAACCCAGAGCAGATGTCAAACATTTGACATATTGAGAAAAATTGAATGAAATATCTGAAACTCCAAGAAAAAAAGAAAAAGAAAAGAGGATTCAATATGAATGGGTGATTCCAGTATCTCTACTAGGGCTATGGATGCCTGACTAGCAGTAGAGCAATGTTGTGAGAAAACTAGAGGTATCTTTGTCGGGGCTATGGACGCCTGACTGGCAGCGGAGCAATGCCCAGGATATTGTTGCACAACAGCTAAAGGGAATCAACTCATGTAGTTCAAATCTTGCACATTGTATTTCAAAATATGAGGAAAACCTTATAAAAGAGTGATGCACCATCAAGCACACACATAGATTCAAGGGTAGCCACTGTTGAGTTACATTTGAGATTCTGGCTCAACCTTGATTGTTAAAACTGACCCAACTAGAGTTGTGATGTTCATAAACTAGGAGTTCTAGGTAGCTCAATCCTTCAATTTCCTAAAAATGGTTAAACCATTTTCCTAGCTGAGTCGCCATTTGTTATGCCTTGCATAACCACCCCATTCTATTCTAGAACAAAATGGGTCCCCCTTTTCTTTTGTCTTCATTGCCTTTGGTTATTTGCTTTGGTCTTAAGAGTTCTTCTATTTTTCTCCTAGCTCTATCTTTTGTTATGTTTGATTTGATTCTACCTCGGCTTGAGTTGGTTTTCTTCTTGCTAATAATTGAATGAAATTATCATAAATAATGTATGACCATTTTCTTTTGAGAACTAATGGAGGCATTTGCTTTGTAGGATTCAATTATTCATCTGAAGATATCTCTCAAGGAAGTCAGTTGGAAAGCTGCCTCAATCCAATCTAGCATAAGACTCCTCAAGAAGAAAGTCACTGGGACCTTTCAGATGTCTTGCCGACTGGTAATGTGTTATATTCATTTGGGATCCACCGGTCACATAGACATTTCAGTCACCATGAGGTTTTATATGTCTCTCCGCTTGGGAAGTCTTGCCAACCATTGTACACAAGACTAGCATGACAAATAGAAAGGGGGCTTAGTGTGATGTCTTCCCAACCAGTGGGAGTCTCACTGAAATGCAAGGGTTTGAGCTCAGGGAGAGCAGAAGGCACTTGGTGAAAGGTATCGCCAACTCGAAGAAGTCTCGGTGAAAGGGCATGGCTTCGGGGTAAAATCTCACCAACAAGGTGGACTCTTGCTGAAGTGAAACGACGTCATCGAAAGATTTGAGTTCAGCATGAAGTCTTGGTGACTAAGTGGAGTCTCATCGAAAGGGATGGTGCCTTCGGTATAAGGTTGTGGTTTCGGGGAGATGTCCTACCGATAGGGTAAAGTCTTCCCGACTGATATGAGCTCTCTCTGAAACAAAGTGGCTTCGATGAAAGGTCTTGCTAACCCAATAGGGTCTCACTGACATGGAATGGTGGTCCCAGATGGAGGTCTCAGCGAATGGTTATGCCTTCGGCATAAGGTCTGGTCGAAGAGGTGCGGTCTTGTAAAAAAGAGGTGTCATCAGGGAGATGTCTCACCGATGGTTGTTAGTCACATCGAGGGATTCTCCCTTTGGCGTAGTGTTTTGAGCTTGGCAAAAGGTCTCGCTGACCAAGCAAGGTCTTGTCGAAATGAAATGAGCTCGGGGAGAATGGAAGAGCTCGGCATGATATCTTGCTGACTTGTGGTATTTTTTTTGACATGTTTTGTGCCTTCGGTGTAACGTGTTGAGTTCGATATGATGTCTTGCCGAGTGTGATTGTCTCGGCGATGAAAGGGAATATCGCTATAACTTTGGCTGCCCACCGTCATGTCTGGCCGACCTGATGGTGTCTCGTAGATAGATATGTGGTTGTAGTAGGACTCATTGCTGAGAGTTTGCATTCAACAAGAAGTCTTTCTGACAATGAGGAGTCTTGCCGATAGTGATGGATTTGCCAATGGAAAAGGGATATTGGTGTGACCAATGGGAACTCGCTATGACCTCTGACCAATAACGATTGTCTTGCCAATGGTTGTTTGTGATATTGATATAACTTTTGCATTCAATATGAAGTCTTGCCAATAGTGGTAAGCTATGACAATCGCTATTATAGAGCATAATTGCATCGGGGAAACACAACAAGTGTCTCACTGACATGTGATTCTGTTCAAATGACCTTTGACCACTTGGGAATCTTACATGTCATATGTTCAACCAATCAAAAGAAGCTAAAGGGGTGGGCCAGTGACAGTTTGACTGATTGACTACCCCTACGAAGGAAATCAACAGAATCTAAACAACATGGACTTACTCTGAGATCAAAAGCGATGAAGTAGCTCAGTGAACAATGGTGTGGAGATCCAACGGAAAGTCTGATGCTGCTTCCAGAAGAGGTTGACTTGCAGGAAGATCTAGAGTAGGAAGAAGGCTGAAAGGAAGAAGAGGTCGTTGGTCTTAGGGACAACTGTGAGGTCTACTGGCAAAAAGGTAGATCGATATTAATGGCTATACTCCAGAGAATTCAAAGTAGCTCTTATGGTAGTTCGAAGATGGACACAGAGGCCATAAGTTAATGATGTGGTTGTAAAAGATTTGAAGGCTTCTCCTAAGGGCGATCCTTCACCAACATGGACATGGGGATGCACATTGAGTGCAAGATTAACTTCATTTCAGAAGATCTAAGGGAAGATCTTTCTAAGGGATGATATTTTGTAAACCCTAAAATAGGGGCTGACTTTCACTTTGGCAGTTTATGTATATATGGAATTTTTTGCCTCTTTTAAGAGGGGACAAGTTTTAGAAAAGACAGAGAAAGATTTTTTTTTAGAAATCAGGAGCAGTAGAGGAACTTAAGAGGAGCAGTAGAATAGGAGTTAGATTCGACATAAGGTAGTGATGTATCTTTCAAGTTTTCTTAGTATAGATGGAAACAATCTAAAGACATAGGTTTTCTGTACACTAGTGATTGTGCCAAATTTGTAAATGTTGCTTATCTGTTTCACTAACAGTAGAAGCAACTAGATTTAAATCTACTTCATACTGTGTTCCAAAATGGTATTTATCTTGGATTAATCATTTGATTAGAAAAGCTTTCAAGGAATGAAATATTATTTTATGTTTTGTTTAAATGGTAACTTGCAATCTGCTATTGAAATCAACACTGTGAATGAATGAAACTGTGTGTTAATCACAAGTTAATTTTTTTCTACAGTATTTAGTTAGAAATTCCTTGAAAGGGTAACAAGTCTAGTTAAGTCGGATGATATAGCTTTCTCTTCAGTTCTAAAGCTTTGATCTATCTTTTTCTATTACTTTCAAACCCTGGTTAAAGTAGGTTCAAGTTTATGTTTGATCTTAGAATGATCCAGAAGCTCAACACTAGTAGGCCCCTTGAACATTATAGTTCACATCAACCATTGAGTGAAGTCAGCACAGTTGAGAACTGATTACCAAGACCTTGGGAATTAGATATCCATGTGTTACTCTCTCTTTCAGGAGAGTAGAATAGTAATATTCTGCTTAATTGTTGCTGTGCTATTCTGACCATCAACAACCACTAAATCCATCTAGGAAAGAAAAATATTTCCTTCCAACTAAATTGTCCAAAACCTAGTCAACAAATGGTAAGGGAAAATAATCTCTAAAGGTGGCTTTATTAAGTTTTCTATAATCCATGCAAATTATCCACTTGCCATTTTTCTTTGGTACAACTACCATAGGTGACACCTACTTACTATCTGAGATAGGATAAATAAATCCTGCATGGAGGAGTTTCTCAATCTCTACTTTAACAAGATCCTTTAATGCAGGGTTGAGTCACCTCTTTGGTTGATGAACAGGTCTTATATTAGGATTAGTATAAATTTGATGAGTACAAACACTTGGGTGAATCCTTGTCATGTCAGTATAATCCCAATAAAAAGATTTAGACCTTTTTACCAACACATTAAATAATTTATCCTCTTGTACTTCAGTTAACCAACTATTAATATTCACAGTTTTTCCTAGTAGCAACATAATTGTTTTTGTTCCTAGATAAGCCATAGTAACAGTATGTATTGGTCATAACAAAGTGTTGAGAGGACAACTATGAGGTATAAGTTGGTGAAATCTCGTAATATCATCAAATAAATAACTCGTTCTGGGAATCATATTAGCTAAGGGACAAGGAATCCACATGGTAACATAATTTTGTTCCATTCCACTTATATCAATCGGTTGTCCCAAAAATTTTTTTACATCCTCTATTACATCTTCACTAGAACTTATAGCCAAATGTGCCACCTCATTCACTAACTCATCCTCTAAGTCTTCTCCATGTTGTTTAATCACTATCATGGCCAAAGAGGGCAGACTGTCCTGCCCACTAAATTCTTCTGGTTCATTGACCCAAACTTTATTATATTCAGTTGGTTTAGCAGGAGGATATAAAAATAAATGTGTACTATCTGGACCATGTGAAATGGTCATACCTCCTTCTCAACAATCAATTTTAGCAGCGACAGTAGCCAACCATGGTCTTCCCAAAATTACTGGATAACTATCTTTAGGTGTAAGTGACTAAATTATTTGAAAGTCAACTAGATATTCCCATCCATCAACTTTAACAAGAACATTTTTTATAACACCTTTCGGAATGGCTATAGACTGATTTTCCATCTGCAAGACTGTAGTTGTAGGACTTAAATTTGTAAGACTTAATTTCTCCATTACATCCACTGTCATTACATTAATAGCTGCTCCCAAATCCACCAATGCATTAGGTATTGCTACCTCATTAATTGTAATAGTAATCAGTGGACTCCCAGGATCATCATATTTTGGAGCAACCGTATTCCCTGACAAAAATTCAGCTAGATAACCATCAATATGGACAGTGTTTATTTTCTTTGGTTTCCTTCCTGGGGTTCTAATACATAGTTGTTTAATCAACTGATTTAACTTAGGAATTTCCTTTATTTCCTGCAGCAAAGGAACCTCTATCTACAATTGTTTAATTTCCTGAATTAATGTAGTTTCAGAAGCTAATGACATTTGCAGAGTATCTTTCAGAACTGTTGATTTTAGGTGCTCCAGAAATGGTGCTTGAGTTTTCTCCTTTGAAATGATATCTCTTTTCTCCTTTGGAGGAATATCTTTACTAGACTTAGTCAAAGACTGACCTTTCTCCTCTCAAGGCAAACCAGCAGCTCCTACTGCTAAAGACTCAGTAATATTTGTAGGTGGTATAGTATCTTTCACAAAATTTTGAGAAAGAGGTTCATCCACTATTTCCTCAATAGTGGGAGATTGAAGTGTCCTACTAGAACGTAACTGAACATTTCCACAATGAATTGCATTAAGGCTTGTGACATGATCTTGCTCCATAGTGTATACCAGAGTATTCTGTCTACTATTCTTTGGATTGGGAAGTGGTTGTGCTAGAAGTTGAGGTTGATTCACCTGCTCAGTCTGAGGAGGATTCTAAGGTAGTGGCAACAAATTCTATTTTTGATTCCTCCTAGGACCAGTATAAAATTGATTTTGTCCTTGATTCCATTGGGGAGCAATATGTTGTGGGTACTATTCTTGTTGTGTCTGGTTTGGCCATTGTTGTGTTCCCCATGATTGACTTTCCCATTCAGGAGATCCCAAATAAGGAGTTCCCCAAGTAGGTTGTGGAGGATAGGGTTGATTCCAAAGAAGAGGCCATTGATTACCAGCCTAGTTATTCTGGGGTCTCCATGTAGAATTAGAATTTTGGCCATAAGAAAAATTACCTCCCTGATGCTGATTTAGCACATTTATTTCTTCTTCGACCTAAGCAATTTTTTTCTTAGTATTCTTAAGATTAGTAAGAAGCTCACATTGATTGGTAGGGTGGATTTTCTCACAAATTTGACAAACATTAACCTTATCTAATGGGCACTCCCATAAAAGATGTTTATTTCGACACCTAGGACAATAGATTGACAAAGTCTCAGGGTTACGTGTCTTTGCTTGTATACCATCCAACATAGTATTCAATTGTACCAGTATGTCTGTCTTCAAATTTTCTATTTCTTCTCAAAGTTTACCTATCTCATTATTCGCTTTGAAAAGATTTGTTTTTCGGATTCCTCCACGAGTACATGAAAATTGTGACACAAATCACATATGTCTTCAAGGTTTAATTGAGACACATCTCCTTTTCCCATTAAATCAAGACTTCTTGCATCATCATCGAGTCCTTTAAGAAATATATTCTTGAGAATCTCAACACTAATTGTTGTTTCCCCACAACGTTTGGATAAGAAAAGAAACCTATACAAATAGTCTTCTAGACTCTCGTCCTCATTCTGCCAAAGTTTGAACAATTCTTCCTTACGATCACTCAACCTACAATAACTCTGATATTTATTCAAAAAAAATATCTTCATCTCATCCCAAGTTGTAATACTACCGAAGTATCTCCCTCAGGTTCCTTATTAATTCTAACTTTAAACTGTTTAACTATCAAACTGAAAAGTAATCTATTCCTAAGAAAACAAAAAATGCTTGAACTATAAACATGAGTATATTAATTTAGAAAGCATAATAACTAAGTTAAGAAACATAAAATCAGTTTAAACTAAGAAGCTAATAAATTATAAAAATAGAAAAGCTCATAACAATCCATAAAACATTTTCTTAACAGTCAAAGTTCCAACAGTAAATACCAGAAACTACAGAAGTTGACAAGATAACAAATACTTCAAAATTAAGATTTCATAATAGTGAATTCAAATAACTCTCTACAAAACATCAGTATGACAAAAGAAAACACTTATCTACTCCTGTCGAGTGGCCAGCTCATGGGACAACACATTCATTCTTAGGTCACATCCACAACTATTTCAGGAACACCTCTATTAACCATAGTTATCATGCATAACTCATAACTCAGAATTTCATATAACAATCTCTTTATTTATAAACTTTGGAAAACATTCTGTCAGCATAGCATTAATTTTCATTATGTATATTACTTCCAGTGACTGTATCTTTTTTATAGAAAAAATGTAACTACATGCTATATTTCAACTGGTATAGATAACCACTGAAAAATATCTAAAAAAAAATCTACGTATAACTCATCTATCTTTAATCCTATTACACAACATTTAAGAGGCTCAAGTCGAGCCATAAAGTCTTTTATTCAAAAGATAATAGAATAACATCTTTTAAGAACAACAACATTTTTGGTCCATCATCTTGAAGTTCCAGAGCATACTTCCAGCATATATCTCTAACTGTTCTAGAGCACGTGCCAGCTGGAGACTTCAATCTTTAACTTGATTGACAGATTATTATCTACAAAACACTTAAAACATCCCATTAAATATGTATTGGCAAATTAACTTAAGAAATCAAAAGAAATAAAGTTTATACAAGTTCTTACTAAAATTAAGCAATTATTTCTTCTAAAATTTAATTAATTCGCAGAGGATAGAGATTTGCATGTATGAACTAGGTCTTTGTGGTATTCTTATGATGAGGTTATTTTTACCTCATCAGATGTATACCTACTTAGGGATTTTTTGATTTAAAGGAGCATTAAAAGAACACTTAAAACTTAATTATAAGTGCTTGCATAGTAATCTTCCTATTGATTTATCTTTTAAAAACATGATCAATGGTTAAGATTAAAAAATCAAAGCAGACTATTGTTAGCTCGACGCACAAGCTTTCTTTGAAGAATTAATTGTTGGCACACTTGCATGGCTTGTTATAATATGGACAGGTGTCCATATTTCTCATTCTGAAATTGCATTCAGTTTGAGTCCAAGAGCATAATTGGTAGAGGTCTTCCAGTCCTTATCACTAAGAGGATGAGTAAGTCTAGGGAGTCTATTAGGCCAGTCCAAAGGTTTAGGAGATTGATTTTGCTCGAGTCTGAGGAGAATGCCCCTGAGAAGGAAGTTGATACACAGGGAGCTCCTAATACACCAAAGAGTAGAAGGGAATGTAGGAATTCAATAAATATGGTGTCAAGAGTAACTAATGCCTAAGGAGTCAAACTATTTCAGAAGAATTGGTCAAATTCAAAGGAAAAATGCTGGTGGAATATGAAAAGAAGGCAAAGAAGAAATGCAAGTATCGAAAGGCCTATCTGGTAGGACATAATTCTCCAAGTGAGGTTTCTGATAGCCCTTCAGATAGTGAGGGTGACACTAATCTAAAGGGTGATTATTATCCCCTCTCTCTAGTACTATGTGAGGATTCTGATAAGGAGGTGGTGATGATTCCTCCAGTTCCACCACGAGTAGGAGTGAGCTAGTATCCTCTGAGGCTGCTGACTCAGAGTGATGATTCTTCCCCTTTTTTATTTTTGATAACATTGTCCCTTTGTCAGGATTGCACTATTTAACATTCATGTGATTTCTTGTTTCTAGCACTGATGTGGAATTTTTTTGGGCTGGTGTATAGGAGAAGTGCTAGATTTCCTAGCATTGGTGGCATGTAGGTTTTTTCTAGGTGATATGTAGGTTTTTGTTGGGGCTACTAGTGGAGAATCTTCTTTGGTGAGCAAGGATGACGATTCAACGTTGCTACAAAAAACTCTGCCTTTTGAGGAGTTGGGATGTCTTCATCCAAGGAATGTGGAATGTGGTCTTTTACTCTTCCATTTTCCATAGTGATTGCATGTAACTAACTGAGGACATCTCAAATTCTGGTGCAAATGATCTTGAAATGGGATGAAATGTAAATGTAATTGAGCTTGATGCTTGTGGCTCTCTTATTCTATAAAAGGGATTTTAGGGCTCATTATAGAGGGTCATATTTTTAAGTCCAAATAGGGTTTTAGGTGAGTGTTAAGCTCAAGAAAGGCATTTTGAATAGAATATAGATAAATAGGCCAGTAGATTATCTTGGGTATGAAATCCTATATGTAATAGTCTTAAATTAGTTCTATAGAAACTACTGATATCGAAAAAAATCTTAGTTTGGAAACAAATACTCACCTATTGCATATTTCTCACAAGTTATGGATGAAAATACTAATGGTTTTATCATTTACTTCAATTGTTCTACTTGAATGTATGATTCTATTTTTAGCTTTAACTCAAAGAGTTGATTAAAATGCTATAATAGGATTATAGATTTTGTAAGGAATTTCTTGGGATTTGTAAGGAGTGATTGTTTTGAATAGGTAAGAATAGAATCATTTGTGAGTTTCTCATAAATGCAAAGTAGTATGAAAATAGTCCACATATCTCTAAATTGAGTAGTTTATATATTACTGATTCTTACATATTTGACTCTATTACTCTAATTGATGAGACACTAGTTAGTTTTTTAGAAAATCTTGCATAAAACTAGGCAAGGCATTGTGAGTTTTCATAAATGCAAAGTAGTATGAAAATAGTCCACATATCTCTAAATTGAGTAGTTTATATATTACTGATTCTTACATATTTGACTCTATTACTCTAATTGATGAGACACTAGTTAGTTTTTTAGAAAATCTTGCATAAAACTAGGAAAATAGCACACTTAGCTATGAACTTAAAATAAGAAAAATATTAATTTTAAATCTTTTCAAGAATAGTGTGGGTTAGGAGTATCTTTGATTCTTAGCAAGTAAGTAGTCATTCATTTAAAAGATCTGCCAAATCTTTATTGAAATGGGAATTATTTACAATAAATAGGAATCAATTTGTGTATAAATGTGTTAGTAATTGAATGGGTATGTGCAAGATCATCATGGAAAAAACAAGCCCTTAAGTGGCAAAAAATTTAGAAAAAATTAGAGTTAGGCAAGTTGACGTAAAATTTTCAATAAGTTATCTATATTATTTCAAAAATATGTAAGAATAGAATCTGTAGAAAATTGAATGTAGTTTCTAAACTACCAGGTTTGTTTAAAAAAAAAAAATCTATTTGGTGAAAATTTGAAATTTCAATGCAGGTACTTAAATTTGAGAAAAAAGTAGGTGTCTTCGACCACCCTAACCACAATAAAATGATAATATTTTTTATAAGATTTTAGATATAAGTAGAGGACTCATGCCCCAATGTGATGCATATTTTTTGTAATTTTTTCAAGTAAATAATTAGTTATGAATTTTTATTACAAATTTTTAAAAATATAAAAACTCGTATGTTTGACCACCTTAACTTGGTCAAAACTTCATTAAAATCATTTTTCTTTTTTAAATCCTCTATTATGTGAAGCATAGAATGTGATGCATGTTTTGGATTCAAAAAAAGTGATACCGTTTGAAAGCTATTGATGTTTTTCAATGAACCTATCAATCAGGACTTTAGTCGTAATTTGAATAGAAAATGAATAATAATTATTTATTAAATTCAAAGTAAAGCATAATTTATATCAGTGGAAAGTTGAGAATCTCCTTTAAAAACCCTTTTTGTTTCATCAATTTTGGGTCAAAAAATAGTCATCAGCTACATACCCATCATATTGCCACTTTTTGGCCCATCATGATCCTGCACATACCCGAATACACTTCATGAAAACACAATTGGGACCACCCTCCTAGGTTTAACAGAGCCTGGAGTGAAGGAGTAAGGATCACAAAATCCTAGACTCATTGTGTTGGTCACTAACCTTGTAGTTTCTTCATTATAAGAGTTGGCTACTCTTTAGAGAATTGTGGGGTTTTGCTGGAAAAATCACCAACAAGTGGCTCCAGTTGGAGATGTATATTCCTCTAGAACAAAGAAAGATTCCAAAATCTTAGGTGAAGTAGACCAAGCATAGAGAATCAAAAACCAAGGACCCACTGGACCAGGTAAGAAAACCAAACGAAAGTGAACAATACATGTACAATATTTACATGAGTTACGAAACTATACCAAGAGATCCAATCTCCATCTTTTTTGAAGCCTCTTCTGATGTGCAAATTTTTAACTTGCATTATGCAACTGTACAAGGATTCAAATTTAATTGGTGGCCCCAGACTACCAATCTTAGGGTTGGTACTTGCCCCTATCAAAAACCATGTTTTCTATTGTCTGTACCATGCTAAGGCTGAAAATATTCTGATGAATTGCCCACCTGCTAGGATCATGTTGCATCCACTGAAATCAAGCCCTATGGACATGTGTTTGAACTTGTTATTATCTTTGATCATGTCCAACTAAGAACTATAACCAAGCATTAACTGAAACATATGTTCAATGTGACATTTCATCTGACTTAGTTTACAACTATATTCCACCAAGTGCCCATCCACATGGACAGGGAAAGTGAAACACTCATAATTCATCTAATCACCATCATCATATAAATTATTATCAAATTCATTTTTCTTATTAAGCTAGAAACCCTCATACACACTCCTTTCAGGATTCCCATACGAGGCATATATTCCAACCCTTTAGAGTGATATTACAATTTAATTACTAGTCTTCTAGGATTGTTATTATCGAGTTTCTATCCCATACCAAACACACATGCAATTTGTGTGATGAACAAGAAATGTTCATACACATGATTCTTTTCAAAGTGGTATACACATTCATCAGAGCAGTCTAAACCAGTTATGCTTCATTTCCTTGGGAAATTGATTCATCAGACCCTGTAGCATTCCTGCTTTCACTCATATCAGGGTCATTTTCATAAAAAGCGTTATCCATGATACCATCCCATGCATCAAAGAATACTTTTGTTTCAGGTTCATATTCCAATTCTCCTTTCTAGTTGTTGCTCAATTTGAAACAAAATTCTTCAAAGGATGGATCAGATAACTCAGGATTGATGTGATCAGTAGTAAGGTATTCAAGTAAATAACCAATTGATAGGTTTGTTGACTCACAGGTGTAGGACCCATTACAACCTGAACATTTCTCATTACTAGTCGAGCAAGTTTCCTTACTCCTTTTTTCAAAAAATTCTTTGTTAAAAAATATCATGTCCATCTTTGCTACAAAACTTGTACATCCCATTTATGTTTCATACAAGCATTCAAAAACATGACCCTGTTGGCTAGCATCACAAATCCTATCATTTTCAACATTGGACTCAAGCTCAAGATATTGAATACATGCATTCTTATCTTCAAATTCGTCATTAACCATACTACCAGGACATTTTAGTTCTGATACAATTGGATTGCATTCCCAGTACATCCTTCACATGAAATTTGTTTATCAACTAGTGAGGGAGAAATATCATAGGTATTGACATTGTTACAATCTTCAAGCAAGAAGGATGCCTTAAAATTATTCTCAAAAAGAGATTCATATTCCCCATGAGAGTAATGTGAATTACCATTTTCATTATCTTGATTATCAACCTTCAAAGGTATGTTAGTAGTACTTGCAAGTATAATGATGTCATTATATGCACCACTAGAAAAATATTCATCTTCTGAAACATCCTTATCCACTACTTGGATAAACCTTTTATCTTTGACAATAGGGTGAGCACCACTATCATTTTGAGACCTCATTTTTTGTATATAGTAACACTTAGCCTCCTTAGTAATCCTGATCCAACCAATTATCTGCTCAAAATCCTGAGGTTTCAATTCCTCGGGAAAGGTACTAAGCCCTAGCTCATAAATGTCACATAATAGGTCAATACATATGAAATCTTCAAGTCTCAACCTTTTAGGAATTTCTAACAAGGCGTCCAAGAACCTTGCTAATAATTCATTTGGTAATTCATCCTCATGTCTCTTCATGCTAGACAGTTTTTGAACAAAGGATATCTAATCATCATTATTTAAACTTTGTTGAAGTCCATCTTGAATCTATCCATGATTAACATGTTGTGAGGCTGAACAAGATAAGCCATCAAAAGTATCATCCCTTTTATTCTTATTCATTCCATTTTTTATGATGTGTACTAGGACAACAAACACTTATAGTCATATATCCCCTCATCATTGAATATTTCATAGTATTTTCAATATCCATAGCAATGTGATATGCCTAATGCAATGTTTTGGGCTCCTTATCTCTTATCAAATAACTCATTTATTATCAAATGTACCTAGATAGATAATTAAACATTCTGCATCATTTGGTCTTATGTTTTTAGGAATCATCCTTATTGTTTTTAAAAATATAAGGTTAGAAGCCGGGACAAACTCCTCTTTATCCTTTTGGATTTCCATAAACCTTTTCTTATCACATTTGGACTAACCCTTTCACCAAATTGTTCCAAATACGCAATCATGAAGTCATCCCATGTGGACATAGAATATTTAGGTAAATATGAGAACCAGTCTCTAACATCTTTTAAAGACTAAGTAAAAATCTTCATGATAACATCCTCATGATCTAGCTCACAATCCCCCATCAAATCCATGAATGCACTCAAATTTTTATAAGTTGACTCAAAAATTTTCCCTATAAATTTAGGAAAATGTTTCCTAATATTATTAGGAACCTTGTTAGGGAAACCTTCTATGCCACTGAAGCTCAACAACTTATATCTCTCAATAGATAATTTCCTTTGATGGCATATAAAGATTGCATGCCTTGCATGTTTTTACTTGATGTTCCACAAGAGGATTCTGGGGAATGATACATAATTTCTCTTGTATCCCTATTCAATCCTTACATATCAACTTCATAGTTAATTTTCTACTACCTCATTGCTTAATTTAATCATGATTTTAAAATGCATAGCTCAAACAAATTCTTTATTTTCAGCTTTCTAAGAGGCATATTTTAGAAATAAGTATACTTCTTCAACCTAATACAGATATTACAAATTGCACCTTAGAAGTATGTAAAATGATTACCACCCTTCCCTTCACTAGTTCTCAATTCACTTAATAGGGAACACAATTCTTTCTAGATCATGCAATACAACTTTCATACAAATTTAGACTTGTGAAAATGAAAACAGGGGAAATACCTAGATATGATTGCAATCACCTTAAATTATGATTTTGACCAGGAAAATTTGTAGCTCTGAAGCTATCATTACAATTCCTTCTAGTCCTTTGCAGAGATACTCAGAGTTTCCACCCACATCTAGTGAGAAATTCTACAAATATTTCATGCATTTGTGGTAGACCTTGACAATATTTGCCTTTTTTTTAAGGGAGACACAACAAAATCCTTCAACATCTCGGAGGATTGACTCATTGACACAAAGTTAGGCTTGAAAATATAATTCGCTAGCAAATATTTGACTCTTTAAGGCAAGATAATCTTCTATCAAAATTTTCTCAAGTCCTCCCCAGTAGAGTTGCTATTTCTGTTGGTTATTTTTTATGTGGGTATGTGCAAGATCATGATGGGCCAAAAAGTGGTGATATGATGAGTATGTGTAGGGTATGTTGCTGACAATTTTTTTTACCCATAATTTATGAAACGAAAAAGGTTTTTAAAGGAGATTCTCAGCTTTCCACCAATATAAATTATGATTTACTTTGAATTTAATAAATAATTATTATTCATTTTCTTTTTGAATGATGACTAAAGTCCTGATTGATAAGCTGATTGAAAAAAATCTATAGCTTTCAAACGGTATCACATTTTTTGAATCCAAAACATGTGTCACATTCTATGCTTTGTATACTATAGGATTAAAAAAAAAGAATTTAATGAAGTTTTGACCAAGTTAAGGTGGTCAGACATACAATTTTTTATTTTTTTTTAAAGTCGTAATAAAAAAATCATAATTAATTATTTACTTGGAAAAAAATTACAAAAAATATGCATCACATTGGGACATGATCCCTCTACTTATATCTAAAATCTTATAAAAAAATATTATCATTAATTATTGTGGTTAGGGTGGTTAGACAAACACCTACTTATTTTTTCCTTCAAATTTAACTACTACTGCATTGAAATTTCAAATTTTCACCAAATAGATTTTTTTATTTTATAAATAAACCTAGTAGTTTAGAAACTACATTCAATTTTCTATAGATTCTATTCTTACATATTTTTGAAATAATATTGATAATTTATTGAAATTTTTATGTCAAGTTGCCTAACTCTGATTTTTCTGAATTTTTCACTACTTAAGGGCCTATTTTTTCCATGATGATCCTGCACATACCCATGTACCAAACTTGATATTACCACTTACCTATGAATCTGCAAGGATTCAATGATTAGCAAGGGTAAGGGTTGGAAAACACACAAGTAAGGATTCTAAGGGCCCATACCTCTACTCTTTGGGCTCTATGAAACCCAGGAGGGTAATCCTTGTTATTTTCATAGGGTATTCAATTGATTAAGAACATTTCTACACACAAATAAATTCCTATAAAGGTGAAAATAGATAACATTCACTAAAGATTTCGCTCACCTTTTAAAAAATTAATATCTATTGCAATGAATAATATGGTACTTCAAATTGGTACATTATAACTGAAGGTGTTTTAGATGATTTTCATTCTCATTTCAAGCCCTTGGTCAAGTGCATGACTAACTCATTTATCTTTAGGATAACCAAATGAAAAGACTATTGCCTTGTCTTGGGGTAATGGAGTCATATTTATAACTCATAATGCCTTAGTAATTTTAATCAGTAATTAATGGACTATTGATATGTACTACATTGCAGTATTCAACTAACTATGCCTAAAACACAACTAATTATCAATCCTGTGCTCTTTCCTTACAAATCTGTGACCTAACTTTATCATTTAATCAATTCCTTGAATTGAAGTAGAAATAAAATCATATTATTCAATTACAACAATTGAAGACAAAAAAAAAGAGCATTAACCATTTCATTCATAATAAGGAAGAAAATTACATAGGAGAGAATGTGCTTTTGAACTAACATTTTCATTTATAAACTACTGCTACTGTAAAACTATTTGAGATCATTGCAAACCAACTCATATGATAGACTCCTTACTAACCTACTCATATGTGCATGAATTTACAATCTACACTTTCATGAGCTTAATTTTCCCACTTAGACCATTTTGAGACTCACAAATTGAACTCTCTGTAACTGGCCCTGAAATACCATTCTATAGAAGAATGGGAGCAACAAGCTTCAAGCTGAATAATCATTTTAGAACAAGCGAAAGAAAAAGACAAAACCCCACACAGTTAGTTGAAGCAGACTAGCTAGCCTTCCAAAAGGCATCATTTATTGATGTTGGAGCACCAAAATTCCTTACGCATGTCGACGAAAGAAGATTCTCCATCAGTACTCAAGGAAAAAGCTAATATACTAACTGTAAAAGGAATATTTTCTATCGAAGACACATAATCCAACACCTCTGCTTCACACCAGCCAAAAAAATTTCCACGTTAGCACCAAAGAAAAAAACAATATACATGCTGAAGAGGACAAGTTTGTTGCAGTGGAAATTATGTCATCAAAATAAAAACAGGGTTGGGATGCTACTCTGATTAATCAGCATCAGAGTATGCCCGCCCACTCTGTGTTCATGCTGAAACTAGAGCTACTACTCCCTCATCAGAATCCTCATATGGCACCAAAGAAAGAAGAGCCATACAATATGAATCATTGTATAATTAATCAACTATTTCATGTTTCCAATCAATAGTCAACTATTATTACAAATATAATATAAATATTCACATCATCTATGATCAAAATAGAGTAATATGATACATCCATGATTTTTTTACACAATCAAATCCATTAAAATAAGATGAGAAGTAGAGAGAAAAGAGTGAGCCTCACAAAAGAAAATAAATAGATCGAAACTAGAACATTGGAAGAGAGTTCCATAGTTAGGGTTAATCTAAATGACATGGTTTCATGAAAATACCAACATGCTTGAAAAACTAAGGACCTCCTTCCAAAATTTGAACATAGTCAAAAAAATATTAAAAGACAAAAAAATACCCATTCCCAACTAGGGTAATCTTGTCTTCAAAGTAATGAACCATTGATTTTTTTTTTAAGTTTGTGGTTCTATGTACTTCTCTTACACTCTTAGGATCTTTCACCTAAAAGGAGAGAGATAGAACACTAAAATTGATGTGGTTCATTCAAATAGAGGAATGTATGATGGAATTGAGGCTAAATACAATAATCTAAATGCAGCTAAGTGAGGAAATTGATTGATTATGAATACAAAACTAATGAAATATGAAATGTCTAAAAACACAGTGAGGTATGCAAGAATGAACTAAAAACATAAACTAATGCAAACATAATTGAAGAAGGCATAATAGAGTGCACCTAGGAGTTGAATGCTAAATATGGAAGGTTTTGAAGACTGGTAGAAATCATTGTTGATCACTAGTGGGACTCATTCACCATTGATGGCGAATTAGTCCTCCTATTGGTAAGAACAACTGAAACTACTTTTTGACTATTAGGAACAAGATTTTGACAAAATCAACTTTTTCAACCCTCAGGTGAGACTCATTCACCACTAATGGTGAATCAGTCCTCCTCCAAAATACTACAAAATCATAGGTCAATTCTATAGGTCCAGATCTTCACTTGTCTTCTTGTCAGGTTGACGGAGTCAAATCTGTAAAAAATGGGCTTTAGGTTGTCTCCAAGCTTGAATTAGGGTTTAGTTGACTTGAAACACTTTGATGAATTCTTGACCACTTTCCAACACCTATTTACTTGACTTGATAAATCTGCATACAAAGTCTACAAACACACATGCAAAAGGGGAAAAATGGTTAAGAGTTAGACTATAGGGATTTGCCTTGGTTTAAATCCCACTTTGGTAATCAAACCCTTAATAAAGAAACAAAATGAAATAAGTAAGGAATTATGAATAAACAACATGCAAATGTCCTAAAATCACCAAAACCTTGTTGAAGAAATCTGAAGATATGTCAATCGCTACTCTAAGATGCTTGATAGATGCTTGATTGAATGATGCTATGATGCTTAAGTAGATGAATGAGATTGAATTCTTGAATGAACTAGTGAAAGAATTAGAATGAATGGGGGTTGAAATGGATGTAAAAACAATTATTTATACACACTTATGCCCTAATTAAGCAATGATACATCACCGGCCAACATAAGGTCTTTTTGAATAAAAACCTGAAAGGAAATTTGAATTATTTTGAATTTGGAGCCAAGAGGGACTCATTCACCACCCATAGTGAATGGGTCCAACTCTAGGCTTGTAAGTGGGTGTTGGGAATTAAGTTGCATTTAATGTTGTTTATTGGGTTTACATTCAAAAATACACTTAATTAAGTATTATGAGTGTATAAAGGGGTCCAATAAAGCATAAGAAAGGTATACATAGTGATAACAAGCCTAGAAAGGCATGAAATCTTGTTACAAGACTTTACAACACTTTGAAATAGGACTTGATAAGTGATAAAAAGGTGATTTTTAGACTAATTATAAAATGAAGAGTCTAGAGAAGTATAAAAATGTGTTACAAAACTTCACAAAACCTTCACAAGACATCATAATTTGAATGTTTAGGACCTAATGTGAATGGATAAGTTACACTGTAACATTAAATTAAGGAAAAATAATTCAAGCATCATGAGAGAAAGACCCACATGACAATGAAAATTTTGAAGATCAATTTTTCTATGGTACATTTAGCCTGCACTTTAGTGAGAGGATAAACTTGTTCAAACTCACACTGAAGTAGCCACAAACATTGAGAGGGAGGTCTAGATGCACTTATGCTAGTAAGATGGAATGCCAATGATCAAGAGGGATGATCAAGCCCCCAGGCTGAAGATCCCATGGCAAGCTAAACATAAGAACAAAGGAACACATGTGTGAAAGAGAATGAGAGAGAAAGAGAGAAGGAAGTGGAAAAGAAAAAGTTGGATCAAGCTTCAATCATTTGTCCAGCTAGTTGTGGATCAGATCTAGGCTGTTTGTTTGAAAAATGAAAATGCATACTCACTCTAGGGTGATAGAACTCATGGTGGTCTGCTCAGTGAGAATTCCCAAAAGGTGAGTAACATACACTAGTTGGTATGCACTCTCAAAAACATAGGTGGCTATGGGGAAAGTCACGTCACAGAATGGGCTTCCCGCTCAACCATATCAAAGTTATACCTCCTGATAAATTTAATAAGGAACCACAAAGGACATTGTTAGTTTGTGATTCATAAGACAAGCAAAGCTTCATATGCTTATAACTCATGAACAAATAGGATGATACCATAGGCATGCAAGTTGTGTTATACAAGGTGACCGCAAAATGTAAAAATGTAGCATGTAAAAGAAAGTTCAAAGGAGTCTTGTTAAGTTCATACAAGGTCTATCACTCAGGGAACATTGTGTCTAACATCTCCAAGAGAGGACCAATCAAAGAATAGTATATTCATAACTTAGGGGATGTAGTGTGTCACATCAGGCCACCAAGAGGTATGT
Organism: Sequoia sempervirens; assembly: GCA_007258455.2. Taxonomy (NCBI): domain Eukaryota; kingdom Viridiplantae; phylum Streptophyta; class Pinopsida; order Cupressales; family Cupressaceae; genus Sequoia; species Sequoia sempervirens. The sequence continues at coordinate 100,077 of VDFB02300097.1, forward strand.
AATATGCTAAGATAGATCACACTTATGAAGGACATCACACCCAGTGCCATCCACAAAGTGACAAACACATCGTATGAAGTTGTAAGGCTATGCCAAGAACCAAGAATGCAAATGAATAATGCCAATGTATTCCTCCACTTTAAAGGAATTGCTACACACCGTCCTTTGAGAAATTAATTTAAAGTAGCGAAGGAAAAAAAATACAAAAAACAAGACATGAGAGCCAAGTTGGAAAGCCCCTATGCCAATTCATATGTTTCCAAATAAGGCTACGTCATCTAAACGAACAAGAAAAAAAAAGAAGAGAGGTTACCCCCTAGAAAGGAACACACCAAGCAACATAAGGGATCTATGGATTTTGGGTCAGTATGTTCGTTGCTGCAATGTTTTTATTAAAGAGAACAAAATGATCATCATTCCCCAAATACATAGAACTAGAAGAATGACACAAAGATAGGGAAAACAAAAGAATATTTTTTTTGGGTCAACATGGAAGAGACATTGTAGTCTTGAAACTTTGCATCATCCCCAAGAGGAGGAACACACAAAAAAAAGAAAAAGAAAAGGAAAATATTTTGGGTCAACATGAAAGAGACATTTCAATCTTCATGCCTTACATCATCCCCAAAAGGAAAACACAAGAAAAAGATAAAGTAAAAAGGAAAAGGGACTGATTGGGTCAACATGGAAGAGACATAGGGTGTCTCAACGCTTTGTGTCATCCTCAAAAGGAAAACAAAAAATAAAAGCAAAAAATAAAGGGTAAAATGTATGACATATAGAAGAATGGAGGTACAAATAGAGGAAGTGCACAAAGAGAGAGAACATTGGACACACATTATAGGGGAACACAATACACACATACAAACTATGCAAAAGAGAGATAAAAAAGTAAAATGAAAAAGGATAGCAAGGAAAATGCAATTCAACCATCTAACAAGTCATACACCTCCCAATCATGTTCATTGTATTGTGAGGGTGGTTGACTATCCAAAGGAAAAATTGCAAGTGTTGAACTACGGGAGGCACCAGGTTCTTCACTTGGTGTAGGAGATTTATCATTTAATCTTATGGAGGATGAAAATAAAGAATTTAGATCATTATTCACTTCTTCATCTATTTTAGAGATTTCCTCATCATCATTATCATCCAAATTAATCACGACGAGAGGATGGAGGATAATTTCCAGGGAAGGATGGATCAAAAGTTGTGGTTGTTGTATCAGATCATTTTGTTGTGATGGTTGTAATGCATTATCTTGTTGTGAGTCAGGAAGAGGAGGGTGGTGAGGTATGTCTTCTGTCAAAGGCGGGGGTTGATTTTCCTTGTTTGCTTCCATTTGTAACTAACGAGCAAGGAGACGACAATGATGCCTATGCTCCCTAGCACCATGGTTTCATTTAATTCTATGTTGAATTTTTTGAGTTGTAAGAGTAGCTTGATCCACCATAGGATCCTTTTCATCTGAAGGAGGAATGGAAGGAACTAAAGGAGATGGGTCAATAACTTTCTCTTTTGCTTTATAAACTTGTTTAATGTGAGGAGGCATGACAAGGTTGGGTTCATTATCTCTCAGGCGTTTAGACAATGAAGGGGAAGTGTCTATGGTTGGTTGCTCATGAGGTTGCATTGTTTTCTTAGGTTCAGACTCAAGCTAAAGTATTGTCTCATCTATGATAGGGATTGCAGAAGTAGATGGGGACATGTGGCTAAGAGACAACTCAGCTATTCATTTAGCTTTGAACTTTTGATAGGCAATGAAAAAGAAATCCTTGCGAGGGGTAATGGGTTCCATAGGTTTAGGTTTAGGCCAAAATGCTTCCAAGGAAAAATTACCTTTAGAAGACAATGGATTAAAGTCACTATGGTGTATGATAAATATCTCATTTTCATGCACAAACTTCAAAAATTTGTGAACATATGAAAGGATAGATTTCATCGAGTGAAGCTAAGGATGACCTAACCATAGAAAAAACTGATCCGATCGTGGAATGATAGAAAATTTTACATTCAATGTTTTGGGTCCTATCTATAATGGGAGTATGATCAATCTGATTGTAGTGCATGAAAAACCTAATCCATGCGGTTGGTTTATTATAATCATCTTGATAGAGATCATGTAATACTAAAAACTCTTCCATGATCACATTCTCGCCATAGGTGGGATCTATTAATATCCCATTGGTGGGCTTGTCATAGATGCGACCAGCTAAGTAAAGAGGACCATCGAGAATCTTTTTAAGTATATCATGATAAGAATAGGTAATATCAAGAGATTTTTTGGTTGGGCCCTTATGAGGGATAATGTCTATCGCACCCACAAGTTCATCCATAGGATTAACTTGGGTAACATTTGGAGTAATAGCATGTTGTTCATTATTTGTATCAATGTTCATCACATGAGTGTTTGAAGATTCACTAGCTTTGAAAAAAGAAACAATGTGTTTAGGCATGGGGTTTGTGAAAATTTTTAAATTATGATTGGGGGGTGCAATGGACTTATTGCCTTGATCATTGACACCCACAATGGACAAACGGCTAGAATCAATGAGGTCTTGAACTAAGTGTTTGAGATGCTTACATTGTTTGGTGTCATGTCCATTTTGGTGATGAAAATAACAATAAGCATTTGGTTTAAAGGTGGGTGGTAAAGGATTGGTAGTATCAAGTGTTTTAATGGTAGGAAAAGTGATCATTTTTTGTTGTAGTAGTTGATTCATTATGTTATGGAGAGTATCGAGTAAGGGTGTAAATTTTCTCTTCAGGTCCCCATAGGTAAAGGGCACCACTGCTTTAGTAGCTGCCACTTGACTCTGAACAGGTTGAGTTGGTTGTGGAGAAGGGGGATTGAACTTTAAGAAACCTCTATTTGGTTTTATGAAGTTTGCGCATTGTTTTGGTTGCTTTTTTCACACTTGTCAGCTTGATTAGAAGTGGACTTTGAATCACGACTAGTAACTGAGTTGTCATAGTCACAAAGGGTTGTGCATAAATGCATGAACAAAGGAAATTTCATCATAGTCAACTTATCCTAAAGGTGAGTTTGCAAGTTTTCGATAAACATATTTTGAAGATGTGAATTAGGAATCTTGAAATCTACTTGAGCATACAATGGTTGATAATGTGAAATCAAATCAATTACTTTTTCATCTTCATTTTGTTTACATCACATTTAAAAATCAACCATTGTCTTTTTGGGAGTCATATGGACTTGGAAGTGACTTATAAAGGTGTCAACAAGTTCATTAAACAATTAGACTAAATGATTGGGTAAGTTTGAAAAGAACTCCAATACAATGTCCTTTAAGGTCCTAGGAAAAGGTTTGGCTAATAGTTTATCGTCAAGGACAAAATCACTGCATAATGTTGTATAGGAATTAACATGATTCGTAGGGTATCCCTTACCTCTGTACTTCTCAAACCCAGGCATCTCAATTCCTTGTGGCATTTGTGTTATTAAGATCTCTAGAGATAATGAGTTGTTATGGACATGATATGTGGGTGGAGCATTTTGACTTTGGCTTATGGTGGACATTTGTTGTTGCATGGAGGAAACGGTGTTAAAGGGTTGTGTAATGAGGGGGTCGGTGTAACTGGTATGAGGTGGAAGAGAGAATGGTGATGGAGTGTATGTAATGTTAGGAGAAGTAAAGGGGACACTGAGAGGGGTGAAGGTAGAAGATGGAACATTCGATGCCACAAAAGAACTAGGAATGCTAGTTGGAATAGCGAAAGAATGAGTCACATGACTAACCTATTTCATGGTTGTTGTAACTTGAGGAGTCGTATAGGTGGGTATGGATGGTACGGTTGAAGGAGGAGTGTGAGATCCTCCTTGGCTAATCACAATGTTTTCTTGTTTTGAAGTGGAAGGACCGTGTTTGTTGTATATCTCAGCAATTCTTTTCACAACTTGTAATCCATTGTCACTTTCAATCAAGTGATGAAGGATTTCTATGGCAGGTATGGCAGTGGTGGAAATTTTTTCAAGGGATAAATCTTGTTGTAAATATGCAAAATCCTCATGAATACTAATGACTTTATCTTGCAGAATTTGATTAGTTTTTATGTCAACATGCATTGTATGTGAAGGTAAAGGTATACCAGTGGTAGTATCCATGCCTAATGCACCATTGTTCATACTAGGAGTAAGAGCTCTTGAGATCCCAAGGTCCACAACGAAAGTGTTGTCGCGGGAAGCCATGAGTCTAGAACTTTGACTCATTAAAGTATTATCAATAGGGAACCAAACACTCATACAAGTACCACAAAAGATGGGGTGAATGCAAATGAAAACTAGGAATAATAAAATGCTAATGAAAAAAGTTCTATAAACTGAAACAAGAAGGAAGTAACAAGAAATAGAAATACAAGAAATACTATGAAAATGCCAAAAATTTCAATGCAGAAAATGCAGTTGGATTGATTAGCCCAGGGTGGAAAATGAGTCCAAGTATGAGATTTTTTTATGTTTTTCAGAAAAATTAAAATTATTTTAATGCTTTTCAAATGCAAAATGAAGATGAAAATCCAATTTTTTAGTTTTTTTTAATGCAAAAATGAAATCTATATGATTCTTTCACTAATGCAATTTGAGAAACCCTAGGATGCAAAAGCAAAAAAAAAGAAAGTAATTGAATGTTGATGCAAAGGAAACCTAGGACGCAAGATGCAATTGAAACTAGAAAGATAATGTGTTTAATATGTAGGTTCACCAAAATGAACCACCATTTTTTTTTAGGTGTGTGGTTCTATATACTTCTCTTACACTCTTAGGATCTTTCACCTAAAAGGAAAGAGATAGAACACTAAAATTGATGTGGTTAATTCAAATAAAGGAATGCATGATGGAATTGAGGCTAAATGCAATAATCTAAAAGAAGCTAAGTGAGGAAATTAATTGATTATAAATGAAAAACTAATGAAATATGCAATATTTGAAAACACAGTGAGGTATGAAAGAATGAACTAAAAACATAAACTAATGCAAACAAAATTGAAGAAGGAAGAACAGAGTGCACCTAGGAGTTAAATGTTGAATCTTGAATGTTCTGAAGACTAGCAGAAATCACTGTTGATCACTAGTAGGACTCATTTTCCACTGATGGCAAATCAGTCCTCCTACTGGTAAAAACACTTGAAACTACTTTCTGACAGTTGGGAACTAAATTTTGACAAAATCAACTTTTTCATCCCCCAACTGGGACTCATTCACCACTAATGGAAAATCAATCCTCCTCCAAAATTATGCAAAATCAAAGGTCAATTCTATAGGTCCAGATCTTCACTTGTCTTCTTGTCGGGTTGATGGAGTCAAATTTACAAAAAATGAGTTGTAGGTTGTCTCCAAGCTTGAATTAGGGTTTAGATGACTTGAAAAAAATTGATGACTTCTTGAACACTTTCCAACACCTATTTACTAGATAAATTTTCATACAAAGTCTGCAAACACACATGCAAGAGGGGGAAAATGGTGAAGGGTTAGAGTATAGGGATTTGCCTTTGTCAAATCCCACTTTGGTAATCAAACCTTTAATAAAGAAATGGAATGAAATAAGCAAGGAATGATGAATAAACAACATGCAAATGTCCTAAACTCACCAAAACCTTGTTGAAGAAATTTGAAGATATGTCAATGGCTGCTCCAAGATGCTTGATAGATGCTTGATTGAATGATGCTATGATGCTTAAGTGGATGAATGAGACTCAATGCTTGAGTGAACTTGTGAATTAATTGGAATGAATGGGGGTTGAAATGGATGTAAAAACACTTATTTATACACACTTATACCCTAATTAACCAATAATACAACATTATAGGCCGACATAAGGTCTTTTTAAATAAAAACTCGAAATGAAATTTGAATTATTTTGAATTTGGAGCCAAGAGGGACTCATTCACCACCCATGGCAAATGGGTCCCACTCTAGGCTTGTAAGTGGGTTTCAAGAATTAAGTTGTAAGTTAATGTTGTTATTTAGGTTTACCTTCAAAAATACATTTAATAAGTCTTATGAGTGTATAAAGGGGTGAAATAAAGCATAAGAAAGGTGTAAATAGTGATAACAATCCTAGAAAGCTATGAAATCTTGTTACAAGACTTTACAACACTTTGAAATAGGACTTGATAAGTGATAAAGAGTTAATTTTTAGATGAATTATAATAATAAGAGTCTAGAAAAGTGTAGAAATGTGTTACAACACTTCACAAAACCTTCACAAGACATCATAATTTGAATGTTCAGGACCTAATGTGAATGCAAAAGTTACATTGCAACATTAACTCAAGGAAAAATAAGTCAAGCATCATGAGAGAAAGACCTAAATGACCATGACAATTTCAAAGATTCATTTCTCTATGGTACAAGTAAGCATCCATTAGTGTTAAAATTGTGAGAGGTAAAATCTACATTGAACAAAGATTGACAGATATGAGTTAAATTAGTCAATATTGAACAAATGACATAATATAGGGCTCCCTATGAAATTGTTGAGAAAATGTAAAGGAAACAATAACATCATCAAACTAATATAAAATTACAAGCATAATAAGCATGAAATCTATTCCTAAACTACTCAAACTTATCATCTCATAGAAGTTGGTGCTACTTTGATGTGAAAGTAGCCCTTTCCCAGCCTTTGGATAAGTTAAATGATGAAATTACTCTAAAAGATGATATGGATTCAAATGAAAATGATGCATTGCATGGGATTGTGGGGATGAGATACTAAAAGATTGTGGAGGATTAAAACAATAGAGGAGGCCTCTGTTTCTGACCAAGAAGGATAGAAGAATGTCAAACATGGAGGATGTGGGACTAAAGATCCACCAATGACAAGATGCCACTTTTCAACATGTGAGAGGTTGAGGAATGAGCACATTTTGGTCAATGTGCAAAGGGGAGATTTGAAATTTGAATTGACAAACAAAGATAAGGTTAAGCAGCTAAGTTTGACCTTTGCAAGAGACATGTAAGGGTGTGTAAGAGCTCTTAAATACTTTTGGATGTACATGTCAACTTGGAGGAAATTTCAAACTTGGAGAATATTCCTCAAAGATGCAATGTTGAGAGAAAATGGAGAATTTAATAAATCAATAAATTGATTTATTTGTGCAAGTGGGAAAAGCTAGAGGATGTGATGGGTGATTAGGATTAGATTAATCATGATTTAGCTATCTTAAGTGGATGTTAGGTGATTTGACCTTTTTGCTTTAGATTTATGGATTAAACTAAATAAAAAAGGAGATGAAAAATAATAAAGACTTGATTAAGTAAAGATTTGATTTATTTAATCAAAGAAGATGATGTTAGTACTAAAGATGAATTTATTTAATTTAGATGGAGGACTTTAGAGATTGAATTTAATGAACTTGTTTTGTGAACCGTGAAATTGACATCATGCATTCAATTAGGTCATATTCATCAATTCAACAAATAAATCAAGTTTATTTGGTCAATCTCCTAAAGTAATCAGTTTAAATTAAATAAATCAACTTGATCCTAACATCACCCTCGATTAAATAAATCAAACCTTTATTTAATTAAGTTTGAAATCACCTTTCATCTCCCTTTGATTTAATTTAAATCCCTAAATCTAAGTCAAATGGGTCAAAGAATCTATCATCATCTAAGCTAATCTAATCTTGATTAACCTAATCTAATCCCACTTATCATCCTCTAGCTTTTCCCACTTGCACCAATAAATCATTTTTAATTCATTTATAAATTCATCATTTTCCATCAACATGGAATCTTTGAGGAATATTCCCTCAAATTTGAATTCAAAAACAAGTGGACATGTACATCCAACAAAGCATTTATGAGCTCTTACATGTCCCTTGCAAGTCAAACACAACATTTAACTCTCAAATTCAAATTTGAATCTCCCCCTCTTTGGCACATTGGCCAAAACTTTTACATTCCTCAACCTATCACAAGTTGACCTTGGACTCTTTTCATTGGTTTGTTTTTAGTCCCACATTCTCCATGTTTGGAATTCTTCTATCATTATATTCTATAAATAGAGAGCTTCTTTATTGTTCAAATCCTCCACAAATCTACACTCTCATGCAAAGTTACTCTCTTAAATTGAGAACTAATTTTTATCTTCACTATTGCATTTCATCATTTGAGTTTTAGCAAAGATTGGGAAAGGTTCATTTGCACATTTGGCACCAATCCAATATGGAATATGTACATGTTATGCTTTTGTAATGTCTTTAGATCCCTTTTGTTATTTGTTACATTTTGGAAGCATTTACATATTATT